>JANHMN010000018.1:2764298-2779880 GCA_030674055.1 Rhabdomys pumilio
GGGGGGCTGTTCTTGCTTGAGAGGGTACTGGGAGGAGAGGAAGGGCTGATATTGGGTTGTAAAGGTAATAAATAAATACATTTAAAAAGATACAGCAGCAATATGAAAGACTTTGAGATCAGTGAGATGTCAGACTCAACAATGCCTAGAATACCATTAGCTCATTCAAAGGGGAAAGTGCTGTGTTCAGAGGGACTGAGCAGCTCTGTGGATTTTCGACCCCAACATGCTGCTTGGTGGGCCCAGTACAGTGGCAAGTGGATTTTAGGGCGGGAAGGAGGCAGTGACTACTCTTTGATCTTAACAGCAGCTCCATTTTGATCAGGAAAAATGAGGTAAAGATATTCTTCTGCCATTTTTCTGGGGGACACTGACCAAATTGGCTCTGGAGTTCTTCCTAAGTGGGGCTCCAGCCTACGATGGATGGCTGAAGTATTCTCTTAACAAAGACTGTGGTGTGTACGGTGATGGTGGAGGGGGCTTCTGGCATCTTCTTAATTACCCCTTTCCTTCAAAGACTAGCTCCTGCTTCTGAGCTGATCTCAACTCTGGGAGATGGAGGGAAAGAGGCTAATTTTTCCTTTCTTCTATGGGACTATCGAGGCTCCTGCATAAGACAGGGTTTCTGCTGATTCTTTGATAGATCCTGAGGGCATTGGTTCAGCTATGTTTCTGTCAGTGGTGGTGGTGGTGGTGGTGGTAGAAGTCTGGGTATGAACGTTTATACTAGGAGCTTTCCCTTCTAGACACAATGAATTTCCTGAATTTTCAGTCAATAACTCTTTGCTAGAATCGTAATGTTAGTAGTTAAATTGAACTAATATCTTTGGAATAAATCCCACTACTCATCATATATTACCCCTTTGGATGCTGTTACTGGGTTTAGTTTGCTCAATTTATATGAATTTTTGACAGCTATATTCATGAGAAATAATATTCTATGGTTATCTTTTAATCCCTTTGCCTTGTTTTTCTAGTGGAAAAACTCTCCGCCATGTAGCAAACTGGGAACTGTTTTTATTCCGAGGAAATATCTGAAAGTGTTTAATGGAATCACATCACTTCTCTCTAAATGTTAGAAGGAATTCTTCATTGAATTTATGTGAGACTGAAATTTTTGTGGACTTATGTTTATATACAAATTAAATGTTAAAATCTGAGGATGTAGTGACATCTGCTTCTCACGACTGATGTTCGATGTTTGTGTCTCTTTAGGCTCAGATTTTACCATTTCTAAGCACCAACTCGCTTTTTTTTTTTTTTTAAAGATGATTTTCTCTTTTTAAGTTTACATTTCTGGTTTTTATTGTTTTGAGACAGAGTTTCTCCAGGTAACTCTGGCTGTCCTGCAACTTGCTCTGTAGACCAGGTTAGACCAGGCACATATCTATCTGCCTCTGTCTCCTGAGTGCTGAGATTCAAGGTGTATGTTACCACTGAGTGGGCTGTTTGATTTTGTTTTTTTTTTTTTAAATGATATTTTTCTCATCTGTACATTTTAGGCTTTCTTTTCTTTTTTTCTACAGTCCTAAGACAAAAAGGCTCTTTGATTTGAAAAGTATTTTTATTCTGGCATTATATGTTTAAAATTAACTTTTTAATATATTATGTTTTTATTTTCATAGTATTTTCAAAAGTACTTTATACTTTTTCTTTTGAGCCTGGAATTCTTTAGAAATACTGATGCTTTGTTCAGGAATGAGAGACTTTTCTAAGGATGTTGTAGGATTGTTCATTTCTATCATGTGTACATAATTTATTGTCCACTAAAATAATACTTGAAGTCATTAACATATTTTAAGTAAAAGATATCATTGGTTGTGAATTGTGAACTTAGTTTTTTATTGTTTTTGTCTCATTTTGCTTTGTTTGACATTTTTCTGTCTTATTGATGTTTGTTTGTTTTCATTTCTGTTTATATGGTGGGTTTTTTGTTTGTTTGTTTGTTTTAGAAGTTTGGTCTGATTCTTCCTCCCAGCCCCATGGTTTCAGAAATGAGACTCAGACTCAAAATATATTTACAAATACCTTGGCCATATATAACTAGGTTCTTCTCTGACTAGATCATCACTTAAATTAACCCATTTATTCTAATCTCCATTCTCCCTCATTGTTACCTGTGTTCTGATACCATGCAACCATCTGGTCACATTTTCTAGGCCAAACTTCTCATGCCCAGCCCAATTCCAGATTTCTTTCTGCCTCCCATATGTCCCAACTTCTCTTCTACCCTTTCCTGTAGGCCATAGATGTTTTTCATTGATAGGTGATGCATCCATACAATACACAAGATATTCTCTCAACGTTTTGTTTTTGTATATGAGAGTCCTTTTTCTTAAAAATAAAATATATAATTTTCTCCTTCCACTGAACCCCTTCCATGTCCTCTCCCAACATTCTTTAGTTTGTGATGTTGATTTAGTACTATGAGAATACATATAGTGAATGATTCTGTTTTACCAGATGCATATAGTTTCTTTTTTCTTTTGTTTGTTTTTGTTTTAGTTTTCTTTAAAGAAGAAAGAGAAACACAATACAAAATTTGAGTAGGGAGACTGGGAGGATCTGGGAGGAACAGGGGAGGGGAAATCCCAATAAAAATATATTACATGAAAATTTCTTCAATAAAATTGCATCATTTATACAAGTTTCTATTTTCGTTCAGAAGTATGCAAGTATTCATGTTTGAGTCAGCCAGCCATTGAATGGAACATACGATATCATGAATTCAGTTATTCTCTTAGCCAGTTAGCTTGAAACAAAATCCATTTCATTTCCTTGCAGAAGAATAAATTTCATTTGAAGGAAGTGTGTGTGTGTGTGTGTGTGTGTGTGTGTGTGTGTGTGTGTGTATGTGTGTATGAATGTGTGGCTGTGTGTATTGTATATTAAAGTTTTTTCCTTTTCAAAATCTTAAAAATTAGAATATAGTTATATCATTTGCTTTCTTTCTTCCCTCCAAGCCCTCCCAAATTTTTTAGTTTGTGGTATTGATCTCATGCCTATGGAAAAAGATACAGTAAATGATTTTGTTTTACTAAGTGCAGGACAGCATAGATGGCCAGGTAGTTGAGTATCCCCCCGGGGGAGCTGGCAAAATATCCCCTTTATATTTCCAACTATAGTGTAAATAAAACATAATGATGCATCCTAAAACATAAACTTTCTTTTAAAAAATTCTTGTGGAAGATTCAAGATTTTTAGCAAATCTTCAGAGAAGCAACCATTATTAAGCATATTGTGAATGAATAACCTGACAAACATTTGGTACACTCAGTAAGGGTTTCTGTTAACTCTAGGCACACATGTATTTAGCAGAACTGTTAAGCTCCTGCTAATATGATCAGAAAGTGCAAAGTGTATGTTTGATAATATCTTTTTATTACATGGGCATCATATTTTATCACAGGAGTAGTTTCTTATGTTAACTTTAGTCTTCATTTATACATTGTATACCTGGTCTATCAAATGTGCTTGTGTAAGTTAAGTTAAAAAAACATGACATTTTGTATTAGGAAAAACATTTCTAATTTTCAGAGACTGACTATGGTGGCTAACCTCAATTGTCTACATGATAAAGTACTGCTGAGAGGAAATGTCTTGATTAGTATTGCTTGGACTAAGAAGACCCTCCACTTTGGGTTGCACCATTCCCTAGGCTGGGAACCTGAACTCTAATAAAAAGGAGAACCTGAACAGAATGACCACAAGCACTCGTCACTCTCTGCCTTCTGACTGTGGGTGGGTGGGTGCAGTGTGACCAACCACTTCAAGCTCATTGAAACCTTGGCTTCCCTGCATGGATTGTCCGTGTGCCTTCAAGCTGTCAACCAATGAAAGCCACTTTTTTTTTTAAATTGCTTTTGTTATAAATTTTTAAAAAATATCAGTAATGGATAAAGCAAGTATGACAAAAATATTAATCCATACACCTAGATATATAGAGTACTCTTTCAGGAGTCTTGTAGAACTCAGATTTAGCTCACTGGAGCTAGCTTGTTGACAAGCAGGCACAGTCTTTTCATCTATTTATATCTGGTTGATGTTAATTTTGTTAAAGCAGGTAATGTAATCCAGACTATCCTTGATTCTGTATCGACCTTCTTGCTTCGACCTCCCAAGTGCTGGGATTGTAGGCATGAGTATGTCCAGATGGTTAGTATTACTATTTGAACCAAGGAGACTTCTGCATTGAAGTGTGGAAAATAATTGACCACAAAGGCCCATTTGCTGCTGCTTGGAGGAAGCTGTCTATACAACATCTCAATCATGGTTCAGGGTTAAAAGAAACCAGTGTTACTAGCAAATCACAGTTCATTAAAGATAATCTCGGTTGTTATGGCCTGTATCTGAAGTTCCTCTCGTAGGCACATGCATTTGAGCTGATGTTTGTTTGGAGAAATCGTAGAGTATGGAGTTTCATGCCTAACTGGAAGACATAGGCCGCTGGAGCCGTTACTGAAAGGTGTTTCCATCTCCTGTTTCAGTCTGGTCCTCTTTATCCACTTTGCCAAGATGTGAAAACCTGATACCATCGCTGCCCCTTCATCCCCCTACCCTCTCCCTCACTCTTTCCCATACCTTCATCTTCCTCACCCTCTCCCTCACTCCTTCCCATACCTTCATCCCCCTACCCTCTCCCTCACTCCTTCCCATATATACTAAGCCTTTCCTGTTCTTGTCTCCTTCTGCCTTTGCTTCTTGGGACCATGTTCTCAGACATTATGGGTCAATAAATATTTCCTTCTTAAGTTGTTTCTGTCAGACACTCTGTAACCATGATGCAGATATGATGCTTATAAAAGGTACTTCTAACTAAAAAAATGGAGCTGTCTTTAAGGGGGGGGACGGGCAACCATTTAATTATGTTAATTTTGAAGTTCTAGGGCTGGGTCACAGGACCTCAGCTACACCTACCACATTCTTCTCTACCAAGCTACACCCACAGCCTCAAATCATTTGTTTTAATTTAGATGAAACTGTCCATCTTTTTTTTTATTTTGTACTTTCTGAAGATTTTCTCAATGCATTTCCTGAACTATGTGAACTTTCCCCCTATTTCCTCAAGATAATGCAATATGTTGAGCTCATATTTGTTATCAATTTAACTAATATCTCCTGTCAATTTGCCATGGACCACTAAAAACAATCTGTTTTTTTTACTTCTGCCAATCCATTTTATCATAATGCCTGATAATCTGTTTTCTCTTTAGTTTCCACATAATGTTTTCGAAAATCTTTAAAGCCTCATTAAAAAGGAGAGATAATGGGTCTCTAATTTTCCTTATCCTTTAAGCTTGTTATCCTCTGGAAGAAATTAAATACAGTACAGTGTCCCACATAGACAGTTATAAATTACTTAAGCCTATCTTTACTCATGCAATTAATCTTGCTCTTATGGAGGGAACCCACTGGGAAATTCTTGAGTTGCCTTAATATTTCTAAGAAATAATATTTTGAAAAAAAAACTCTGAGATTTAGAGCAAATATGCAAGTTAATTTTGAAAATACTACTTTTCTCTCAATCTTAAATTGTAAGATAACCTGGCTACTAAATGTTAATTTAGACTTAGCAGCTGACAGTGACAGGTTTATTCTCTGTTATAGAAAAGGTATACTTTTTACATATTTCTAAAAATCATTTCATGGGAATTAAAAGAACATTTTTTTTCTGTTCCACTGCTTTGTTTGTCTGGACAATGAAGGAAGATGATACAAATATAATCGTGTAGACTTCACCATTTTCACGTTAACCAAGCTTCTCCGTTCTTGCTGGAGGGAGCGTTATGTCTGGCAAAGCTATGGCCTGTTGAGAAATCAGCATTACTGGGAATTATTAAGTATTTCTGTTGTTTTAAGTTATATTTTCAGAAGTTTAAATATTTAAATTTTTCCTAGTTTAATAGAATTCTTTACTTTCTATCTATTATGCTTTCTTTTTCATTTGCCCCTAGCGTACCCCAGGTGACTACATGGCTTAGGATTTTAAGAAACATTTTTATGTATCCTAAACTTATGCTTTTCCTATAAGCTCTGCAGCTGTTTGACCCTGTGGTTTTAGTGATTAACAATTTCTTTGTGTAATATCATTGTTCAGGCTTTTATTTTTATTCAACTTTGTTTGCTATATTCTGGCAAAGTGTATTTTGATCTGTTGTCCTTTATTTCTAGAGGAGATTGTGAGGGTATGATTTCATCCAAATGGGTGGGTTTCTTTTTTGTGTTGTCATATAAATTTTTTGTTTACCATATTTTCTCAGAATTTTATAATTTTCATCTCTCATAAGATGTTATTCAAGAGAACCTAGAGGTGGCTATTATCACCTGGTAGAACTATGATTTGGGTGCTGGTGAGATTTCTCAGTGACACAAAATCAGTGCAGGATTGCGTTTGTAATCCTACTTGTTCACTGTGAGGCGAAAACAAAGTCAGGAGAATCCCTGGAAGCTGAAGCTGGCCTGTATACATAGTTGTGAGCAATAAGGAGTATTGTCTTAAACCAGGACTAGTATCCAATGATGTCTTCTGACTTCCACAGAATAATATGGCACCCAGGTCAGTATTCAACACACAAACAGGCACACACAAATGTATCTTATACCCACATAGCACAGTGTTTTTTTTATATAGTATTCTTTGTCCTTTTAATACTTGTAAAATACAAAGAAATGATGCCATTTTAATTTCTGATATCAGTAACCTGTGACCTCTCTACATATTTTCTTTTACTCAAAATATTTTTTCTCATAAAATATATTCTGATATGTTTCCCTTCCCTCCCAGTTTCTTTCTGCATCCCCTCCTATTCAGATTACCCTCCCCCCATTTCTGCCTCTCATTAAAAAAACAACAAAGCTTCTGAAAGATAATAATAAACTAAAACAAAATAGAGCAAAGCTAACATCAGAATAGGGAGAAAACCCATATAAATAAAGAAAAAGATCCCAAGAAAAGGCATAAGAAACAAATATGGATGCAGAGACAAGCTTGTTCACACATTCTGGAATCCATAAAAATATTAAAATGGAATATTGGCTTTCATCACACACACACACACACACACACACACACACACACACATGACTTGAGGGTAAAAGAGAAAAATATAAATAAAATATTAAATAAGATTAAAAAATAAACCTTGACAGAGTCTTGAGACAATGGTCCTCTGAAAATGACACCAAGTTCCTTCTCTGTTGGCCATCTACTGTGGGCATGCAGTTCACCATTAAAAGTAATTTGTTTTTCGAGTTAGACTCCATTAGAGAAAAGTAACTATCACCTACAAGTGATTGTCTGTTGGATATTGTTTCTGTATTTGGGATGGGGCATAGGTCCACTTTTTTCAGTTCTAGAACTCTATTGAGTACAGACCTCTTCAGGCCCTATGCATGCTGCCCCAGTCTCTGTGAGTTCATATGTGCTTTAATCGTGCTGATTTACAGGACCTTGTTTTCTTGGTCCTTCTACATCCTCTGGCTCTGACAATCTCTCCGTCTCCTTCATGATAGGTTTCCTGAGCCCTGAGTGAAGAGATTTGATGAAGACAGTCTAATAGGGTTGACTGTTCCTAAGTCTCTCATTCTGTAAATTGTCTAGCTGTGGGTCTCTGTATTTGTTCCCATCACTGCAGGGGAAGATTCTCTGATGATGGATGAGCAAGACACTGATCTGTGAATACAGCAAAATGACTTTAGGAGTCATTTTAGTGTTCTGTTCTTTTAGTAGAACAGTACTGTTTGGTTTCACCCTTTTTGGCTACCTCAGGTTCTTGGCCATTCAAACAGTTTGGATGTAGGTTCCACCTCCTGGAGTGGGTCTTAAGTCAAATCACACATAGGTTGGTCACTCCCACAGGCTTTGCACCACTATTGCCCTAGCACATCTTTCAGGCACGACACCATTGTAGATCAAAGGTGTTGTGGATAACTTGGTTTTTAAATATCTGTTTCAGTAGCGAAGACTCTATATAGGCACCGGCTTTATTTTTCCATGTTCAACAAGTTATATAGGTGTTGCCTTCAGCCATGAGAACCTGCTGTCAGTTTCTGGAGAGCAACCTGTACTCTTGGCAGCAACTGGGCTCTTTGGAGTTTCCCATGGGAGCCCTTTAGCCAACTCAATTAGATATAATTCACTCTTGGTACTAGAAGCATTATTCTGTGACAGTTAAGATCTGTCTCCCCCATTATTTGGTTATTTTATCTCGGTCACCTTCATATGTACATATACAATAGGAAGTTTCTATTATACTTGGTTTCTGTACTATCTCTCAAATGGCCTTTATTTTTAGCTGTCTTTTCTATGTTCCTTCCTTTATCGCCCTCTCCCTTCTCTCTCCCCACTGTTATCTATCCTCCTCTTCCCTCCCCATTCATAACTATCTATTCTATTTTTCTTAATGAGATCTATCTGTCCCCCTAATCCCCTATTTTATACCCACACTCTGTGATTCTATATGTAATGTTGTTATCGTTGACCTATTTGCTAATATTCACATATAAGTATATACATGCCATATGTGTCTTTCTGGGTCTGTGGTACCTCACTCAAGATGATTTTTTTTTGTAGTTTCATTTACCCTTTCATTTCATTCTTTCCTTTTTTTTTTAAAAAAAAATGGCTGAGTAGTATTTTACCTTGTCAGTGCAATGCATTATCTTTATCAATCTACTGACAGACATCTAGATTGTTTCCCTTCTAGATATTATGAATAAAGCAGAAATGAACATGATCGAGCAAGTGAATCTGTTGTAGGATAAAGCATCCTTTGGGTATATGACCAAGAGTGATATAGCTGGATCTTGAAGTTGATTGATTCCCATTTTTTTTCTTTTTTGCACAACCACTTACACTGATTTTTGTAGTGGCTCTACTAGTTTTCAGTCCCACCATCAATGGATGAATATTTCTCTTACTCCACATTCTAACCAGCATGACCCGTCATTTGTTTTGTCATTATTTACCACTCCTCAGAATATTATCAGTATTAGATAAAAGCCTCACAGTAGTTTTGTTTGTTTGTTTTATTGGTTACTTTATTTATTTACATTTCAAATTTCATCCCCATTCCTGGTTTCCCCTCTGCAAAAAGCCCCATCCTATAGCCCCTCCCCTGCCTATATGAGGATGCTCCCACACCTACCCACCCACTCCCATCTCACCAACCTAGCATCCCTCTACACTGGAGCATCAAGCTGCCACAAGAGCAAAGGCCTCCCCTCCCATGGGTTCCTCCATGTGTACTTTTTGGTTGGTGGTTTAGTCCCTGGGAGCTCAGGGGTTCTGGTTGATTGATATTGTTGTTCTTCCTGTTGGGTTGCAATCTCTTTCAGCTCTTCAGTCCTTTTTCTAAGTCTTCCATTGGGGTCCCCATGCTCAGTCTGATGGTTGGCTGCAAGCATTCGCATCTGTATTGGTCAGGCTCTGGTAAAGCCTCTCAGGAGACAGCTATACCAGGCTCCTGTCAGCAAGTGCTTCTTGGCAGCCGCAATAGTGTCTGGCTTTGGTATCTGCAGATGGAATAGATTCCTAGATAGAGCAGTCTCTAGATGGCCTTTCTTTTAATCTCTGCTCTACTTTTTGTCCCTGCATTTCCTTTAGACAGGAACAAATCTGGGTTAAAAATTTTGAGATGGGTGGGTGACCCCATTCCTCAACTGGAGGCCTTGCCTATCCATTGGATATAGTCTCTATGGGTTCTCTCTCCCCTTTGTTGGGTATTTTGGCTAATGTCATCCCCATTAGGTTCTAAGAACTTCTTGCTTTCATGGCATCTGGGACTTTTTAGTGGCTAGCCTCAGTTCCCCACGCCCCACTACTACACACTTCTGTTCAATTTTCTGAATCTCTATACTCCTCCCCTGTCTCCTCCCCACATCTGATCCTGTCCGCCCTGTCCTTCCCTCTCTTCTTCTCCTCCTAGGTTCCACCTTCTCCCTACTTTCTGTAATCATTTTGTTTCCCCTTCTAAGTAGGGCTGAAGAATCTATACTTTGGTCTTCCTGCTTCTTGAACTTTATATGATCTGTGAGTTATTTCGTGAGTATTCTGAGCTTTTTGGGCTAATATCCACATATCAGTGATTATATACCATGTGTGTTCTTTTGTGATCGGGTTGTCTCACTCAGAATATTTTCTAGTTTCATCTATTTGCCTAAGAATTTTATGAAGTCATTTTTTTAATAGCTGAGTAGTACTCTATTGTGTAAATGTAACACATTTTCTGTATCCATTCCTCTGTTGAGGGACATCAGGGTTGTTTCCAGCTTGTGGCTATTATAAATAAGGCTGCTATAATCATAGTGGAGCATGTGTCCTTATTATACGTTGGAGCATCTTTTGAGTATATGCCTAGGAGTGATATATCTGGGTCCTCAGGTAGAACTATTTCTAGTTTTTTGTGAAACTGCCAGAGATATATCAAAGACATATGCTCCACTATGTTCATAGCAACCTTATTAATAGCCAGAAGCTGGAAAAAAAAAAGATGTCCTTCAACAGAGGAATGGATACAAAAAAAATGTGATACATTTACACATTGGAGTATTACTCAGCTATTAAAAACAATGAATTCGAGAAATTATGTACCTCATTTTTAATAGGGTTATTTGGGTCTCTGGAGTCTACCTTCTTGAGTTCTTTGTATATATTGGATATTAGGCTTCTATGGGATGTGGGGTTGGTATGACTAAGGATGTTGAACATTTCTTTTTATTTATTCTTTTATAAATTGTGACAATTTGGACTGTGATCATATATAATCTCATAGCAGTTTTAAGTTTATACTTTCCCCAATGTTACGTGATTTTGAACATTTCTTTAAGTGTTTCTCAGCCATTTGAATTTCATTTTTAAGAATTCTCTGTTCAGATCTGTACTCCTTTTTTCAATAGGTTATTTTTTCTTTATATTTAGATTTTATATTTCTTATATATTTTGCATACCAATTCTCTGTTGAATGTGTAGTTGGTAAAAATCTTTTCCCATTCTCTAAGTTGCTACTTTGTCTGAATGACAGTGTCCTTTGTTGTGTTTTAAGTTTCGTGAGGTGTCATTTATTAATTGTTCATCTTAGTGCCTATGCTATTGCTCTTCAGAAAGCCCTTCCTCTGCCAATGAGTTCAAGAATACTCCTCATGTCCTCTTTTGTCAGGTTCAGTGTATCTTGTTTTATGTTGAAGTCTGCTAGTGCATATGGAATTAATCTTTGTGCAAGGTGGTTAAGTATAGAGGCATTTGGATTCTTTTACATGTAGCCATCCTATGTTTTCTTTCCAGTGTATATTTCTGGCTTGCTTATAAAAAAAATTAGGTATCTACTAGTATAAAGGGTGTTGTTTCCCTGTTTTCTCTCTTAATATGTTTGCCATTTGAGGGCTAATGTTTATCATGATGCTTGTAGATTTACAACTGCATCATCATTTTGATTCCATTGATCAAGGTTTCTGTTTTTGTGCCAATACTAAGATACATTTATTATTATATATTTGTAACACAACTTGAACTTCTATGGTTCTTTTATTTTTTCAAGAGCATTTTTATTGATCTTGGGTTTTTTTGTTCATTCATTTTTGTTTTGTGTGTATTCGTGTTCCCATATTACACTAAAATTTATCCTTTGAAGATCTATGAAGAATTGTGTTGGAATTTTGATGGTATTTGCCTTGAATCTGTAGATTGTTGGTAGAATGGCCATTTTTACTATATTAATGTTACTGATTCATGAACATAGGAGATCTTTCCATGTTCTGGTATTTTCTTCAGTTTCTGTCCTAACATTTTTATCATACAGATCTTTCACTTAGTTGGTTAGAGTTGACCCAAGACATTTTATATTATCTGAAGGTAGTGTAAAGGGTGTTGTTTCCCTGAGTCCTCTCCCAATCCATTTGCTATTTGAAGTCTACTAATTATCATGAGTTAATTTTGTATCTTACTACTTTCCTGAAAGTATCATTTGTAGAAGTTCTCCACTGGAAATTTTAGGATCACTTATGTGTAGTGTCGGATCATTGACAAATAAAGATGTTTTGACATCTTCCTTTCCAATTTGTATTCTATTGATCTTCTTCATCTTCTTGCTGAAGTTAAGACTTCAAGTACTATATTGAATAGATATGGAGAGAATGGATAGCCTTGTCTTATTTCTGATTTTAGTGGAATTCCTTATGTTTCTCTCCATTTAAGGTCATGTTAGATATAGGCTTGCTATATAAACTGCTTTTATTATGTTGAGGAATGTCCATTGTGCCCCTAATATCTACAGGACCTTTATCATGAATCTGGTGTTAGATTAGTGAAATGTATTTTCTGCATCTAGTTTGATGATCATAAGATTTTTGTCTTTGATTTGTAATATGATGGACTACATTAATCTATTTAAGTATGCGGGACCACCCCTCTACCTCTGGGATGAACCCTACTCCACCATGCTTGCTGACCTTTCTTATGTGTTCTTAGATTCAGTTTGGAAGTATTTTATTGAGTATTTTTTTACACCATAAAAGAAATTGCTCTATAATTCTCTTTATTTTCTATGCCTTCATGTGGTTTGGGTATCAGGGTAACTGAGGCTTCATGAAATGAATGGGACAATGTTCTTTCTGTTTCTATTTTGTGGAATAATTTAAGGAATATTGGAGTTAACTCTGCTTTGAAACTCTGGTAGAATCTGACCTAAAACATTCTGGCTCTGAAATTTTTGTTTGGGAGACTTAATTACTGAATCTATTTCACTAGGGATTATTGGCTTTGTTTGCTTGTTTGTTTGTTTTTGTTTCAATATGATAGTTACTTAATTTTGGCAAGTGGCAATGATGGAAAAATTTATCCATTTCTTTTAGATTTTCCAATGTAGCTGAGTACAGATTTTTAAAGTATGTCCTTACTATTCTGGATTTCTTTAGTGTCTGTTGTTATAGCCACCTTTTATCTCTTATTTTGTTAATTTGTATCTTCTTTTTCTGCCTTTTAATTAATTTAGACAAGTATGAATCCTAATTTGACTTCCTCAAAGAACTAACTCTTTGTTTCATTAATTCTTTGTAATTTTTGTTTTATTTTATTAATGATTTGATGATTTCTTGTCATCTACTCATTTTGAGTGATTTCCTTTTGTTCTTCAGCCTTCAAGTGTACTGTTATTAGTATATGATATCTCTAATTTTCTCATGGAGGCACTTGGTGCTAAAAACCTGCTTCTTAGAATTGTTGTCATTGTGTCCCAAAAGTTTGGATATGCTGTATATTTGTTTTCATTGACTTCTAGAAATTGTTTTTAAATTTTTATCTTGACACATTTTTCATTTAGTAGTGAAATGTTTTGGTTTCCACAAGCTAGTGAGCTTTCTGCTGTTTCTATTGTTGTTAATATCCATCTTTAATCCATAATAGAAAGGATACAGAGTGCCATTTTAATTTTCATATATCTGATGGGACTTGTTTTATATCTTGGTATGTATTCAATGTCTGAGTAAG
Organism: Rhabdomys pumilio; assembly: GCA_030674055.1. Taxonomy (NCBI): domain Eukaryota; kingdom Metazoa; phylum Chordata; class Mammalia; order Rodentia; family Muridae; genus Rhabdomys; species Rhabdomys pumilio. The sequence continues at coordinate 2,777,779 of JANHMN010000018.1, forward strand.
TTCCATGAGGTGGTGAGAAGAATGTCTGCTCTTTTGGGGTTTGGTTAATTGTTTTGTAAATAGGTTTGATCCACTTGGTTTATAAAGTCTGTTAGCTCCAGAAATTCTCTGTTTACTTTTTGTCTGGGTGACCTGTCTATTGGTGAGAGTGGGTTATTGAAGACTTCCGGTCTCAGTGTATGATGGTCAGTGCATGATTTAAATTGCAGTATTGTTTCTTTTATGAAGTTGGTGTGCCTTTTTGCTTGGTATAGATGTTAAGAATCATAAGGTCCTCTTGGTGTATTTTTTTGATATATATGTAGTGTCATTTCCTATTTCTTTTTATTAGTTTTAGTTTGAAGTCTATTTTGCCAGATATTAGAATGACCACACTTGCTTGCTTTAATTTGTCTATTTACTTGAATATTTCCTTTCATTCTTTTACCCTGAGATGATGTCTATCTTTGTTGTTAAGGTGTGGTTCTTGGATGTAGACAGATGAATCCCAAAAGATGAATCCTGTTTTTATACCCATTGTTTATTAGTCTGTGTCTTTTTTTTTTTTTAGAGAATTCAAAATATTGATGTTGAGAGTTATCAATGAGTAATGTTTGTTAGTTTTTGTTATTTATGTTGTTGTGGTAGTGGTGATAGTAGTTGAAGTGGTTGCGGTGGTGGTGGTTGTTTTACCTCTTTTGCTGGTTTGAAGTTTTTATTAGGTCTGTCTAACCTGTTTTAGTTTGAAATTTTCCTTCCTGTGAGCTGGATTTGTAGATAGATATGATATTGCTTAATTTTTTTTTTAAATCGTGGAATTCATCTATTATGATTGAAAGTTTTGCTGGGTATGGTAGTCTCTGGTCCCTTAGAATCTACGGAACATCTCTTCAGAATCTTCTGATTTGGGGCATCTCCATACAGAAGTCAGATGTATAATTCTAATATGTCTACCTACTACTAGTAACATTACTAGATTATTTTTCTCTAGTAGTTTTTAATATTCTTTCTTTTTTAATGTATGTTTAGCATTTTGGTTACTATATGCTGAGGGAAAATTTTTTTTTTCTAGTTTTGTCTGTTTGTGTTCTGTATGCTTCTGTGCCTTGATAGGAATCTACTTCTTTAGTTTAAAAAAGCTTTCTTCTTATGTTTTTGTTGAAAATATGTTCTGTGCCTTTGGCCTATGCTTCTTTTCCTTCTTCTATTCTCATTAGTTTTTAATTTGTTCTTCTCAGAGTGTCCCAGATTTCTTAGATTATTCTTCCCTGTTCGGTAGAGCATGAGACTTTTAATCTTGGAGTCATGGGTTCAGGCCCCATATTGGGCACCATCTGTTGTGTGTAATTATTAAAAATCAATCTATGCTATCACCAGCTTGGCATCAGTCTGTGGTCTTGGTCTGTTCCCAGCCCAGCACATAGCCTGAGACTGTGTATTTCCCCTTTCAAAGGACTATCCCACCAATGCTCCCTCTGCCTCTCCAGAGCTCCAAGATAGCTCTGGTCCCCGTAGGCAGTTGTGGCTATGCTCTTGCCAGCCCACACTCTGCTCGCTACCTTTCCCCTGGAGTTCAGTCCTTGCCCAATCTTCCCATCCTAAAGCCTGGCCGAATTCTGCCTCGGCTATGTTCTTTCCCTCTGACCCACCTGAGTTACAGAATGAAAAAGAGCAGACAGTCTTAGTTTAGAATCAACAGATAGCATAACCGCTGGGAGCATAATTTATCATCCTAAATTCATCAATTATTCTGTGAGACGGCTCAGTGGTTAAGTACTCTGACTGTTCTTCTAGAGGTCCTGAGTTCAATTCCCAGCAACCACATGGTAGCTCACAATCACCTGTAATAGAATCTGATGCCCTCTTCTAGTGTGTCTGAAGAGAGCAACTGTGTACTTTACATACATAAAATAAATAAATCTTAAAAAGAAAGAAAGAAAGAGAGAAAGAAAGAAAGGGAGGAAGGAAGAAAGGAAGGAAAGAAAGAGAAGAGAGGAGAGGAGAGGGGAGGGGAGGGGAGAAGAGAAAAGAGCAGAGCAGAGCAGGGGAGGGGAGGGGAGGGGAGGGGAGGGGAGAGGAGAGGAGAGGGGAGGAGAGGAGAGGAGAGGAGAGGAGAGGAGAGG
>JANHMN010000018.1:2781305-2822758 GCA_030674055.1 Rhabdomys pumilio
TGTGTGTGTGTGTGTGTGTGTGTGTGTGTGTGTGTGTGTGTGTGTGTTTAGGCCACAACAGGTAGTTTGCTACAGAGCTGTGGATGAGACTGGGGCGTGGGGTTAAATATGGAAAAGAGGAAGAACAATGAAGATCTGAAGCTCACCTACCTGCTTTGCTGGACTAACTGCTTCTCTGGCAGATTTGCCTGGAGGGTGCAGGGTATTCTCTCTGTTTGTGGGGCTGGGGTAACACTCTGAGTAGGGAGGAAAGGTAGAGAGAAAGATTTGCATGATCAGCTGGAGGTGGTTTGCTACAGAAGTATGAGTGCAGCTGAGGCTTAGATTTAGAAGAGAAGAGGAAAGAAGTAATACTTGGTACTTATTCTATCTGCTTCTCTGGCTGAGGGTCCTGTGTCTTCACTGGGAGGTAGATAAAGCTGGTGGAGTTGGGGATTAGATAAAGATATTAGTGGGGCAAGGAAGACTGAAGGGGAACATTTGTATGATCCACTCGAAACAGGAAAGGGAGGGGGAAGCTATAGCAAGTAGTCTGAGCGTAAGACTGGATTTAGAGGAGAAGGGGGAGAGATGAAGGTTTGTAGTTAGCATACCTGCTGTTTTGGCCAATTGGGGTTTATTATTATTATTATTATTATTATTATTATTATTATTATTTGGGTTTTCTAATAATGCTTTCTCTATCCTTCAGTTCACTACCCTTTATCCTTATGTTGATGATATTTTTTATATAAACTTGACTAGACCCATTCAGTTCTCCACCCAAACAAAGATATGTGTTGCTTAAAAATATTTTCTAGATATCATTGAAGACGACACTTGACTTTAAGCAAAGAGGATTATCAAGGGAATGTAGATTCAGGATTGTAGTACTCAGGATGAAAACAAATAATTCAAAGGCAAGCAAGCAAACAAAAACCATACTAGTTGAAAGTCTTTAAAAGCATTCTGGGACTGGTCTAGATGAAATTACCTGTATGGTTGGGATTTCAGCTTTTATACTAGTGTTCTGACCATTCTTTTTTGATGGTGTATTTCATGGAATCAAGGATTCCCCAGCCAACCAACTAGCTCAACTTTGGGCATTACCAATGGCTTCAGTAAGGTAGCTTACTCTTTTTCTTTCTTCCTTTCTTTCTTCCTTTCTTTCTTTCTTCCTTTTTTCTTTCTTTCTTTCTTTCTTTCTTTCTTTCTTTCTTTCTTTCTTTCTGTCTCTGTCTGTCTGTCTGTCTGTCTATCATCTATCTATCCATCCATCTGTCTGTCTATCTTTTTGATTCTGCCTGCATCAGGAGGACAGTATCGATATAGATTATCTAAAAGTGTTTAGTTTGTTAAGTGGGTAGAGGTGAGAAGAGCTAGTAGACTGATAGACAAAAAGCCTTCATTGCCTTAGATGGTTAGTAGACTGATGAACGTTATTGATTCTGCTAATAAGAAATCAGAGAAAGTAGGGGATGCAGATAACTTGTAAAGAGTCTGTTGGGAGAAGCAGGGAAATTAAAGGTGCTGCTACTGTAAGGCCAAAGAATGATACACTGAACTCAAATAGTATGTAAACACAGAGTATTTTATTCTGCAAAAGTCCAGCATGCTTGGGTCTCCCATTTCCAAGACAGAGACAACCAAGTGAGCTTGTAGGCCTCATTTAAAGCACATTAGGGAATTCTGGGTAGGTGACATCTATGCTAATCTGTTGAGTACATCTCTATGGACATTCCATTACTGGGGCGTGGGGGCTGCAAAGTTACTGGGGATGTCTGGAAACTGTTGCTGAGGAAGTAACTGAGGAAGTCTGGAAACTACTGCTGTCCTTGCCTCAGGCCAGGTGGCTGGGCAGCTTCTAAGGCCTGTGCTTGCTTGGAATTGCCCAGTTCTTGGAAACAGAGATTTAGTCCTAGTCTCCTTAACTTCTGATTTGAAGCCTGTCATGGAATGAACCTAGCCTGCCAGAGCCATTGGGAACAAGCTACTAAAGTTAGAGTAGGGTTTTTGCTGTGTAGAAGCAGACACTTAACTATTTGAACACTCAACTGAGGAAAGCCCTAAGCAAAGAGTTTTAGTTTTAGAAAAGGTCTGTGATTTCAAGCTGGCTTATCATTTACCACACAGCCCAGGCTGGAATCAATATTATGATCATTTAATTCCAGCCTCCTGATTGCTCAGATTCAAGCAAAGTTGGGAGTACAGTGTGCTTTCCTTTTCTTACTTACAAAAGAACAAGAACCATGTTTGAGAAAGCTGTAGCTATAGAGCCAGGACAAATGACTTGTGAAATGTTCAGCCTATCTAGACTGTGACAAATTTAAAGGAGATTCACTCTTTGGAAGAATGTTCCAGAGGAAAACTCTAAGAGTGGCTGGGTGACCTTTTGAAAATACCCTGGGAAAAAATATTTTTAAATGGGAAAATGCTGTCAAAAAGGCTCAATGAAGAGAATGAATGTGTGACTTATAGGTCTCTTTCCTCATCTGAGCAGAAGCAAGATAAGGAAAAGGATTATCCTGGAGACATTGTGGAGTGAACTCTAAAGTAATGGAGTGAGTTCCCGTGGTGCTTAACAAAAAAATATATGAGAATTTCATACAAAACCACTGCCAGCTTGAACCCAAATGCTCACAGAGTCTATGAAATAAAACAGTAGCTACTGGATATCTGGAGTATACAGAAAGAAGCAGACTTGCATCTTTCATTTAAAAACAAAAGACTTAGAAGACAAAATTGAGAGCCATAGGGCTAATCCCCAGCCCTGCATTTGAAATGTCTTGGTCATGGGACACTAATCCCCCCTTTCCTCTGATGTTTTCCTTGGTTGAATCAGCATATTTGTCATTCTGTCTTTTCCCTGTCACACTATTGTATATTAGGAATGGGTAACTTATTCTTGAGTTGCATAGGCCCTAAGTTAAAGCGAGCCTGTGCTTCAAGATGGAGTGTATCAAGGGCTTCTTTCTTAGCAAATTTAGATATCAATTCTCACTCTTCTTTCATTTAGGCTTGAATGGTTTCTCTAAATTATTTTTCAAAATATTGGAGGAGGTAGAGATTATCATAAATATTATTATATAACATTTTGACAGACAGATTTAGGCTTGTGACAGAAAGAGAAAAATGCTTTTATTTATGCTGTCTTCAACTATTATATCACCTATAATTATCTACTAATGAATCAGAGCCACAGTATTCACATTTGTAGAAATTTTGTTGTGTTGTTGCCATTGCTTTTGTTTGAATTTTTTAAGTCAGAGTGTTCTTCTATAAACCAAGCTGACCTTGAACTTACTAGATGCCCCAGAAACTGGCCTCGAACCCATAGTGATCCTCCTGCCTCAGCCCCTTTAGTACTGGCTGGTGTTGCAGGAAGGCTCCTCCTGATCACTTGTTAAGTAAGTTCTTCAACAAACTGATTGAAATGTACTCAACAAAGTTTAGAAGTAATTCAACATTACCTTTTGTATAAACATAAGCAGATTCAAGTTATAGACATTCAGTTCAGATAAGTCCAGAATAGAAAATAGAAAACTAGACGATGTCTCATTTCTGAAGACTATGGTCTAGTACTGAAAAATGAAATAAAATAATTGTTTTGTATTCAGTTGGAGAAAGTTACTATCTTAGATTTTTAAATTAGAATTAATAGAAATGTTATTTTTCCTTTTTGAACATAGAAAAAATCAAAAGCACATGAAACACACACATATACACACATATACCACACACACACTATGCACACTCACCCCGGTACACACATTCACACAAAAACACTAACACATACCACACAAACATCATATAAAAACACACTACAACTGCACCATATAGACACACACACATGCATACCACCCCCCAACACACACAGACATACCAAACATAAACAAAAAGACATACCATGCATACACTCACACACTGCATACACATACATACACTCACACACACTTTTTGCCTGACAGGCTTATGTAATTGTTAAGAATTGCTATATCTTTGTTTGTTCTGATAGTAAAATAGCATAGGAAACTAATATTGAAAATATTGAACTATGTGCAACTTCAGCTTTTTTCAAAATATGTCTTTTAAAATTGATGAGAGTAGTGATGACTAAAGGTTGGTTGAAATTTTCTTTGTCCTTTATGGTATGTATACATATGAAAAGCAATCTAAAGGGTGTTGATTTTGTGGTAAGAAAAGCAAGAGATTTGCCTAATTCAAACTTATCAATGAGAATATTTATGACTGAATTGGAAGTAAATTTATTACATACTCTTCCAAGGAAAGTAAATTGAAATTTCATGCTAATCGTGTATAATGAGCCCAGAGAAAGCTGCTATAAAGTCCTTAGCTGTTTTTGCTACTATATTGCTTTTATGATGCAAAGGTAGGAGGGAAATCAGGTCATATGAATGACTTTAATGAATGACCACCCTGAGACACTGCCTTAAAATATCTCATACTGTTAAAGTGGAACATTTAAAATTAGTAATAGTATCATAGTGTCTCAGTCATGATGGCATGGCACACATACATATGCTCTCACACACACGCACGTGAACACACACACTAGCTTTTAGAAGTAACAAGTTGTTGTCCTAAGTAATTCTTAAAATCCTATGAATATTATTAAGCAAAATTATTTTGATATTTGTTACATTTATGTGATTACTGATATATGCACATATATATATATATACATATTTGTGATGACTGCATAAAAAGAGGAAAAGACTTTTATCTTTCTATATCCAGTTAATATATTTAACTGTTTGTTGAGTAAAAAATAAAAATTCCCATAAAAATTAGAGTAAATTATGGTATTTTCTCTTAAATTCTATATTTTATTTCATTGAAGAAGTGTGTCTTTTGACCTAAATGTAATTTTTTTCAATCAAATAGCTCCAAATTTTCTCACTTTCTATGTTGTAGTGGAATTTGGATCAACCTATAAAGGTATATAGTAGGAACATAATTTGCACAGATTGATGGCTCAGGGGTTAAGAGCTCTCCGGGCTCCTGATGAGGACCCAAGCTCACGTTTCTGCACCTTTATTAAGGGCATCAGACAGCTGCCCATAACTACATTTCTTGAGGAAGGGATATCTTTTTCTGGCTTCTGTGGACACCTGAACTCAAGTGCACACACACACACACACACACACACACACACACACACACACACGCATAGACAGACAACTTAAAGTTGCTCTATTTCAATTTTTTACTTAATTATCATTATTTTAAAGAAATGGGCAGTTTTACTCTTATTTAATAAAGAATTGTCAGCATCCATTTTTAACAAGATCAAAGTCTTTTTCTTTTTTGATTCAAGACCATTTTGTTTAATGTTTCCTTTCCTTGGTGATCATTAGGACCTTACATTTCAGATTAAAAATTCAAGTTTTAGAACATTTAATTCCTTTGGGCACAGGGCTGCTTTTCTTTCACCTTACCTTGTCTAAGGCTTGTATCTTCTCTTCACATGATAAACTGAAGTCATCTTCCTCTTCAAATTTACTGATGAACATTAAAATATATTAGATGAATGTGGCATGGCAAACATTTATGACATTAACTTATTTCACATGAGGACAAGCAAGTGCAGCATCAAGTGTTTTGATCCCACAGTACAGTGGTAGGAAGTGTACGGTATGTGGAAGAGGTCATGGGGTCACGGGCTATGAGTTTCACAGTTCACATCACACCACAGCATCAAGTAAAAATCTTCCGGGACCAACCATGGTCATTTGTGTGGATTAGCAACTTAATGTGTACATGATATTGCCAAATAGAAGAAATCTTCATACCCTATTGCCATTGTCCTTAAGCTTAGGGTCATAATTTGGTATTGTACTGTAAATTTCCACACAGAAAGTAGTAGTAATCTAGTGTTCACCATTGCTTAGATTTTAGTGGAAGCTTTTTGTTTGCTTAAAACTGAAGCATTTCCCTTTATGAAAAGGACATGCTTTAAGTATAAGAATAATCTTATCAAGGTTACTATGTATTATTATTTTATAGTAGTATTTATTGGGCTGGGTTCTCTATGTTTCCAGGCTGATTTTGAACCCATTCTGTAGTCAGCTGAGGCTGACTGACTTCAAGCCTGTGCTAGTGCCCCTGCCTCTGCACAAGTCCTGGGTTTATAAAAGAGAGTCACCACACCCGGATTTGGACACAGCTTCAAACTGAAGGACTTAGAATGAAGTAAATGCAGGAGAACTAAAAAACTCTGTGCAATTTGGTCTCCTTCTATGAGGCAGCAGAGATTCTTCCGACTCATTCCTACTTTCTTTTTCTCTTTATGGTTTCAAGAGCAGCTGCAGTTCATTCTGCCGCCTTCTCTGAGCATCATAGAGCACTTCAGGGGTTGTGACTTAGCCAGTTTTCTGTCACTTTCCACACTTAGCCCCCTTCATACTTGGAAATGCATCATTACACGAGAGCTACTTGCTCAACTTCTTGAAGAAGCCTGACCCTAACATGGCTGAAGTAAACAGGGTTTCCCCCTCTGCTTCCTAGAAGTCTGCTTTTTTTCTCTCTTGTTTACCTTCTGTTGAAAGATGAAAAAGAGAAATAGAGAATCATTTGGCTGTTGTGTATGAATACATATCTGCACACATAGGAGGATATTTTAAGTTTTAAATTTGGTTGTGTTAGGAGGGCATATACTCTATATTTTGAAGAAAGATGTATGACTTTTGTAGTAGTTCGATCACACTAAGATAAAATGACATTCTAAATCTCGGTGTCCTGATGCACACTGACCCAATACTGTGGAGGTGGAGACAATCAGATCCCTGGGGCCTCTGGACACTGGACTACTTGATGATCTTCAGGCCAGTAAAAGACATTGTCACACAAAACAGGTAAACAGCTCTCATTTAACAACTGCCAAGATTGACTTCTAGCCTGAACATACAAACAAACAAACACACACACACACACACACACACACACACACTCACTTGCTCATTCACGTGCATACTTTTTTACACAGAAATATACAGACACACACAGGAAGCCAAAAATAATTATAAAAATATACAGTAACATTTAAATGCTAACTCAGTTTTCATTAATATTGGAAAAACACTAAATGAAATCTATGAATGTATACATTTAGTACTCAACAGATAGATATGACACTATGACTGCTATATAATTTAATTGAGTATTTTTAGGAGGATAATGTCATTACCTGGGCATAAACTGTTTACTATTTTAAAGACTATTTGAGTTAAGGTTTAGTCAGGAGACAAAAATTACCCAGGAATTTGTGTAAAAAAAAAAAAAAACATGATGAATTATTAACTCTTGACAGGAACTAGATTAACCATAGAGTATGTATCATCTAGTAGGGACTAATAACTTTGAAGAATTGAGTAGAGCAGATAAAGGGAGAGAGGTAGGATGTCAAGCAAGCAACAAACAATTGAGAACATTGCTCAACCTAGACTGACAAGTTCTTAGAGATCACTGAGTTCAGGGAATGGTGGACACTACTGAGGTGCAGTACCTGTGCATCTCATGTGAAGCCACTTTCTGGGGGTTCTAGAAGAACCTGTCTGCAGGAAGATATCACAATGTGAATCCCCAGGGCAAGGTGTGTTAGAGGAGGAAACTAAGGAAACTGTCCTGCTTGCCTGATGTCATTGTACTCAGGCACCTGTTGAGAGACATCCTAGCACCAGAGCTCTGCATTCTTGAGATTCCTCCATTGAACTCTGTAATTTTAGTATTCAGCTCTTCTGTTTAAAGGGTAAGCCCCACCAAACCCAACCTTTGTTTCAGCTGGATTATGTCTCAAGGCAAGATCAGCAGGCAGTCTTTTCTTTTAAGTTCCTGTAGGAGGTTGTATGTGCAGCCAAGGTGGGTAACTCCACCTAGGTCCTATTATTATGTCTATTGTGGTAAACCAGGTCTGTCTGTCATGCTCAAGGCTGGGAGAGAGGACACAATTCCCACTTATTAGTTTTTTAAAGATGAGCAGTGCCAGCAGCTGGGCAGGGGCACAGGATTTACTTGTTTTCCATCATCCTGTCTAGGGTAAAGAGTGGCTAGGTGGCCATTCCTGTCTTAGGTCAGTGTCTATATTGCTCCTTATTACCTGTCACAGAGAACATACATAGCATTATTGATGTATGCCTCTGTCTTAGGTCTATAGGGGCTCAAGAACACTCTTATCTGTCTTTGACTACCAGCCATCTATGGCACACTCTTTTCCATACAGACCAAAGTCACATTTATACCAAAGGACCTGTGAGCATGCACTCAATACATTTCTTTATAGCGATGGATAACTGCCATGGTGAATGAATAGCTGAGCTTGCTGAGAGTGATCTTGTGTAAAGTCAACCAATATGTTTAAGATACAAAGTTCAAAGATTAAAAGCAACACAATTATAATTAATGTTCCAAGCAGTGAAGAAAATAAAGTTGTAAGCAGGAATGTTTCAGGTATCTAATCCAGGTGCTAATTGGCAGGGGTCAGACACAAAGTCTGGCCACCAGGTATATAGTGGGTGGCTTTAAATATTGATAAAAAACACTTACTCTCCAGTAAGAGTGAAGACTATGTGCTAGGTTAACTCAGCTGAATGATAGGAATTTTGGGCCATCTTCAACATTAGTATCATAATTATTAGGCTCAAGATCTGTGTGCACTTGATGGACCAATCTTTCAGGTAGCCATCGGGCTCCATTTTCTTTTTGTGAAAAAACATAGACTGAACTACAACCCCAAATTAAAACAGGGTTGGGACCATTCCATATATTTGTTAGGGGATCTTTCTATTTGACCCTGGCAAATGAGCTGGAAGTGATTGGATGCCAGTAGTGATCTGCTGCAGACTGGTCTTTAGCATCAGTTTGCAAAAAATTTAAAACAAATAAGACAAAAAAGGTGTGCTTTCAATGACCTTGGAGGGTATAATTCTCCCTCTTTAGTTTTTAAAAGCCAATATTTTAGAGTTCCTTATAAAACCAGGGCAGAAGCTCCAGTAGCTGCTCCTCCCACACTCAGAGAGTTATGAAGATATTACTTTAAAGTTCCATTATATCTGTTTCACAATTCCTTGTCCTTGAGGATAATACGGAATCTCAGTAATATGAGTAATATTAAATTGTCAACAAAACATTTCAAATGTCTGACTGCAATAGACAATTCTGTTATCTATCTTGATCTTATGTGGAACACCAAGCATAGAAAAATAATGTAGGCAATAACTAATTGCATTTTTACTTGCTTCTCCTGTTAAAGCAGTTGTAACTGGAAAGCCTAAAAGGTATCAAGTCACATGTACATATTTTAATTTTCCAAAATCAAAAAATGAGTAACATTCATTTGCCATAATTGCTTAGGCATAAGTCCTCAAGGATTAACACCATTAGGAAGAAACTGAGGACACTGAGAACAAGTTTTTGCAATTTGACTTGCACACTCTCTAGAAATACCAAATTATTGTCTCAAGCTATTACTATTTTGATGCTATAAAGAATAATATTGTATGACCAATTGTTCTTGTAAGGCCTATAATCTTTCTGGTATACAAATCTGCTGTGGCATTGCCCTGGGGTCCAGACAATCCAGTATGAGCTCTTAAGTGTCTTATAAAGTTAGGGAACAGCGCATGTTTCTTAAATTAAGCTGTATTTGTATAAATAACTGTAAAATTTGAGAATTGGCAATATCTAAAACAGGAACAAATTTAAGCAATTATAAACCATGAGTATATAAATTATATACTGGCTATGAGTACACAAATTGAAACCTTTCTTCAGCATTTCAAACAGTGGCTACAGCTCTTAATTCAATTGTCTGTGCTGAAGCAGAGGAAACTCAAGAAAATGAGTTTATTTACATATACTGCCTTCTCATTTGATGAGCTGTCTGTAAATACAGCAAACACCTCTTCTATGGGCTGCATGCTTAAATTTACAGGAAATACAAAAGCATGCATAGAAGAAAACTGTGACAACTTGTCTTTTGGATAATAATTATCAAATTTGTCTAAAAAGTTTGCCATGTAATAGGCCAAATATCAGTGTTTTTCAATAACCAATGTAATTGCTGTTTGGAATAAGGAATATTTCATTAAGATCTTTATCAAAATACTTTTATGATCTTGACCTACAATTCTGTATTAGCACAGCAACAGCTTTAGAACAGGGTGTTAAAACTTTCTTTGGAGATAAAGAAAGATGAATTCATATTAATGGTATCTTTTGCAAATGGACTGCTGTGAGCACGAGAAGCAATAATGCAAACAGATAACAATTATCATAGTCTGTCTAATGTATCTGTTGATAACTAACATCTTCCTCTACTTTCTGCAAAGCTATTCCTCCTTCATCAGTTAATTGTGGACGGGAATTAGGATTTGCATCTCCCTTGAGAATATCAAACAGAGGCTTAAGTCCTCTTGTGGTGAGCTTAAGGTGAAGTCTTAAATTCTCTTGTGCTGAGGATTTAGCTAATTAATATCTCCTAACAACTTTTGAAGAAAATTATTAAAAGTAAACCTTTGTATTGCATGTACACCTGCAAGCCAGAAGAGGGCACTAGATCTCATTACAGATGGTTGTGAACCACCATGTGGTTGCTGTGAATTTAACTTATATTTTTGGTTGTGAGTCTAGTCTTTAACAGCTGAGCCATCTCTCTAGCTTCAAATATCTTTTTTTATTACAATTTTTTGTGCCACAATCTGATTAGGATATAACTGAGGTCCCAAATATTGAAAAGATATTTGAATATCTTTGAATCTTTTCTGGAGCAAGAAGCACTCTCCAAAATTTTAAAGCTCGTTGTATGATAGCAAAGGCTTTCAGTAAAACTCCTTCAGAGATATGAGCTAATAAAATATCATACAATGAACAATATACACTGAAAGATTCAAACTCTTAACTTCTTGTATTAAAGCAACAATTTTTTTAATGTAATATAAGGCTATTAGCCATTCCTTGGGGCAAAACTTTTTAATGATATTGCTTCATCGGCACTCAAAAATTACAAATAAACTCACTGAATGCAAACCTCCCACCTTCACCAGGTTGTAAAGGAATGGTACAAAAACAATCTTCTAAATCTATAATAATTTTATATGCATTTCCTGGAATGGCAGCTGGAGTAGGCAAGTCAGGCTGTAATGCCCCACAAGTTTCATACATCTTAAGTTTAAACTTGGTTTTGGATTAATGAAATAACCAATCCCTTGCAGGTGAGTGAGAGTATCAGATAAAGGTCAAGTGGGAGGCCAATCTTGTCCTCTCTTAATCTTTGAGCAATTCTTTTATTAGCAGGCACAGCTATAATGCCATGGAGAGAAGCAGACATAATTTTAATTTCTCCAGCAAAATCATTATTATAACTCCTGGCCCATAAGCTGTCTGTTGTGAATGTTTTTGGATCTGAGGCCGACCTTTTCTCCCCAAGGAACTAGCAAGGCATCAAACAAGTTCCAGAAAAAGCCTTTTTAGGGGCTGGTCAGGATGACCATAACAAAAGGAATGTTACACAAGCTTCTGCTGAGCCCACTCTGTGCATTGTCTTAACTCAAATGTAAATGTTCTTAATCTTGGTCTCTTTCCTGAGGCCTGGCCCACAGATTATCCTTCCTGGAGGCCTGTACTGTGTCACAGCTCTTTTTGTCACTCCTATTACTCTTGCAATCATCTTCACCTGCTCGATTCTCTTCCTCTTCTCAACCATAAACATGGGTGAGTCAAAAATCTCAAGCTCACGATTAAATGCCAACTGCAGTCAGTGGAATACTGCCAGTTTAACTATATTTTTAAGTTTCTTTTGAAATATTAGAGTATAACTATAATTCTGGGAAACAAAACCAATTTTTAACAATGTAAACAATCCATTTTCTCTAAAACCAACACCAAGTGCATTACTTTCATGTTACAAAGTTTGGCTGCCAGTTCTTGTATATGAATGCATGACAGTGCAGCTTTTACTACCCCTTAAAGAGACATTGTTTAAAATCCTATCTTTATATATCTGGTTTCTGAATAACTCCAACCCTGAGTTACCAGTTTTAAGCCAACTTTCTGTTACCAAAGTTGCAAATTTTTCATCATACCCAATAGCTTATAGGCCAATAATCTATAACCAAGACATGCAGAACACATTTATACCTTTAAAACCAATCAGAAACAAAAATGAAGTAGATGCATATCTTACATATTTAGACTAAACAATATTCTCTTGCTTTTCCGATCTGTTTAGTTGTCTAGGGTTACAGTACGAAGCATGGTTTCCCTCCTGTTAGATGGGTCTTGAGCTCATTAGAGAGTTGTTGGTTACTACCTACACATAAGTTCCATTATTGTACCTTTAGGGATATCTGATGACTCGTGTGGTTCATAAGCATCAGAGATGAGTAGCACTACTGATTCCTCTCCTAGCAGCTTAAAGAGTATCTTTTGGTACTAGAAAGCTAGTTCTTTGGGAAAAGGATTTGATGTCAGTTATAGCTCAAACTCTCTGAATCCTATATCCAAATGCATGATGTGTTCAGTAAGAGGAACTTTCATTCAAGTTCTCAGAGGCAACAGACAGCAATAGCAATTAGACAATATTGATTTGGGAGTTTCTTGGAGTTCTCAGACCAATAGCTTGGAGTGAGACATTTTTAGCCTGGCACTATGCTTTTGTCACATAATCTATGGCTTTTGGAGGCAAGTATTTTCACCATAATTTCTTTTTTAGCTATATATACACTCATATTCTTATATGTATTATATGTCATTTTTAGTCAAATAGGAGATAAATATTTCTTATATTTTTAATCATCTTTTTAGGAAATCCCTTCTTTCTCTTTCCTCTTCTGTATTATCCTCATCACCCTTCCCAAATTAAAGCCCTATTACCCTTTTAGTTTCTCAAAAGTCATTGAGTTTTAGAACACTGACTTATTAACCAAAACCTGAAATTGTAAATGGGAAGGAAAACCGAAGGCCATAAACAGAGACTGGTTTTTTTTTGTGCAAAGCACATAATTTATTTTTGATTTTTATTTCCTGATGTACTTCTGAATGCAGGTTATGTTTATTTGACAGTGGCTCCTTCACCATACATATGCCATTTGTACTGATTGAGATATGTACTCATTCAGTAATTTCTGAGAGCCTGTTTCTTCATGTGTATGGAAATAGGGCCTCCATTGGAGATGAGCTATAAAAATCTGATGTGATACTACCTTAATGATCTTGGACAATTCTTTGCTACAAATATTTGAAGAAAAAGAAACTTGAAATATCTATTTTTTGTTTTTTGTATTTTTCTCTTAAAAATGTTAGGTTAGGGAAGCTAATTTTTCCTTATTACCAGTTTGTAAAACTTTATATAAATTAATTTTTTGCCAGAATAATCTGATTTTACTGCTTAATGGCAATTAAAATTTTTTATTATGTTAACAATAAAATAGAATTTATTGTTAATGCTGTTCATTGTGTATTTTAATTTTTGTGTAGCTTTGACAATCACTACTCTAACATGATAGGATCTGAGCACAATATTGGCAAATATCTATACATTTTTGTCAGGACTATGTGAAGAATTTGATTTTTGTTAAAGTAATTCTGATGCAGGTCAATCCATGCTTTAATTATAATGCTTAACACTAAAATTGTTAAGTAGTTTTTAATTTTTATCTTTTACAATAAATATGTAAGACATATAAAATGTGTAAAAACTAAAAAAACAATATCCCCCCCTCTCTTACAGATAGTCGAGGACAATATTCTGAAGTAATCAAAAAGTCCAATGCTATTGAGCTATTATTTACACTCTATCCTCCTCAAGGTGCCCGAGTGAATGTTAGCACAAGGCTGCGGTCCACATGGCTGAGACCCTTGGTGGATGGGGAAGAAGGCTATAAGTACATAGGTAAGATACTTGCTTTATTTGTAATGTAACGGAGGAAATACTATCTTGAGTTCTTTAGTTCTTTCCACCACCTAGATGATGAAGGATTGCACATGTACACTGTGCCACGTTCTCTTTACTTCCTAGGCTTTGTGTCTACAGTTTTAAAAAGGGATATTTTGTTCTCTAGTGTAGTAGAATCCCACTGTGCTAACTATCTCTGGATGGTGGACATTTGGGCTGTTTTGACTTTGAATGAGTCATGTAAATTCTCTGTACACATCCATATGCAATGTTATGCATAGACATAGACATACTTTTCTCTTGGTCATAGAATTCCAGTGAGGATCTTGCCATTGCATGTCTCCCACCAGTAGAGATAAAAATTACTATTTCCCACAGCTATTTTACTAATTACTGTGATCAGTGTTTCTAGGTTTAGCAAGTCCAACAAACATTTATTTATTATTATCCTGTTATACTTCTAATTCACATTTTCTAAGTCACTAATCATATTTGGAGTCTTTGAATTTGCAATTTTAATTTTTTTGTGGTGATGTCTGTTCAAGTATCTTGGCCATTTTTGTATTGTTTGGAATACTGTCAAGCTGTTAGCTCTGTAGATATTTTTGGATACAAATCCTGCATTGCATACATGTTTTAAATTCATGTTTCATCTCTTAAATAGCATCTTTTGAAAAGATGAGATCAAATGGACCATTGCATTTCTTTATGAGTTATGCTTTTTCTGTTATTTTTAGGAAATACTGCTTGGACTTGTGGTCATTAAGGTGTTCTTTATACATATTTCACCTTAAGGGTTTATGTATTAATACATAATTGGTTTTGAGTAAATTTTTGTATGTAGATCAAACTGTAAATTAAACTTTTACCTTGCATTTTATCTCTAAATTTTCTAGTAGTATTTACTTAAAAGATTGTTTAAGGAATTAACTTTGCATTTTGATCCAAGCCAAATAAGCAAAGTGTATAGTTGGCAACCATGAGAATGAAATATATTTGGTACCATTTGTTACAAAGGGTATCAGTATTAGAACTGTAGTGAAACAGTACTACTTATCTACTGAGAAGGATAAAACCTACTTTGATATTAAACTTACTGGAGTGGTATGTGGCAAAGATATGGAGTGTACACTGTTGGTAAAAATTCAAGAGGATTGAATTACCTTGGAGATATTTTCAAACTTTACTATAATGTTATTAACTATGTTCTGTGACTAAATTTAGGCAATTTCTCTAGGTGATTTCTGAAGATAATGGAAATAAATTTTTACATGGAACTTAAAAGTAAAATGAAATTAAGAAGTAGTTCTTAGTGTTTTGATATTAAAATTACATCATTTAACCTTCTTTTTCCTCTCTCCAAATCCTCCCATGCTCTCTTTTAAATTAATGGCTTTTAAAAAATTATTTTTACATTAATATGTGAAATAAGTATATATAAAACCTTATACGTATGGATATATATACCAGCATCATTCATAATTTGTAAAATCTGGAAACAATACAAATGACCTTTAATTGATGAATGGACAAGCAACGTTACATGTAGTGTATAATGATACTCAGAAACAAATAGGAATCAACTGCTCTTAAGCAGAATGATGTGGAGGAATCTCTGATATGTCCTGATAAACAAGGAAGCCAGATTCAGGGGTAAGGTGTTGTATGGCACCCTTGAAGTGACAGTTGGGAAAAGGAGAAACGATGCAGCAAAAAGCAGGTCTGTGACTTGTGGACTTATTTGTGATGGAGTTCAAGTGTGGAGAAGCTGCACAAGGGACTTCTCAGAGCCATGGGCCAGTTCTTCATTTTGATCAGAGTATTTGTTAAGTATGTGTATGGGAGTCATACATCTACACATGAGTCAAATCCCAAAATACTATACACTAAACCTAGAAAATTGTGCTGTAGACACATCAAAAAAAAAAATAGTCTGTAGAGAGGTTTTTGAATACCCCCAGTTCTGTTAAAGGCATACTTCAATTCTTTGTCATTAGGAAATTTTACAGCAGTCTACAATGGAAAATTAATGCTGAGTCATAAATCACTAAGATTACAAGTCAGGTCATCCCAAGTATTAGAAGGGATATCCAACCACTGGAAACCCTGCATTCTCTTCATGCAAAGTTGAATCTCCACACAGTCTTCACACACACACACACACACACACACACACACACACACACACACAAATGGCACTCTCTAAAAATGTTAACCCTACACTACCCTCTTCAGCACAAACAAACACTGCTAATCATCTAACAGAAGAGACTCAAACGTCCAACTACAGGTGGATAGAAGAAATATGTTGTGATGTATAGATGTAGAATACTTAGAAATATATGTTAAGAAAACTCTTAAAGCTACTGTGATACATTAGAATATGGATAAATGACATAATTCTGCTGCATCAATCTGACGGGACTCAACTGAGAAAATGTAGTTAGGCGCTGAAGGAGACTGAGACTTCTTAGGAGAACAGGTTTGTAGTAGAGCTAAAGACAATGGATGAATCAGATGAGGATGATGGGAGTGCTTGGGATTTTGATTGTGTAATTTTTCGTGGGTAAACTGTCAAAAATCCATCACATTGTACACTCTGAGAACATGTAATTATTGTTTAATTTCTATACATCAGTAAAATTATAAAAGGAAATATAAAGATATATTTAAAGAATAAAATATTAAACTTTTATTTTGGAATATTTTTAAGATTTAATTGTCAAGGCTTGCATATTAAACATTGTGTACTGAGTTTAGTGTTGGTTGGAGCTGTGGCTCAGTAGTAAAGAACTCACTGTGTATGAGCCATTATTTCAGTCTCCAGCACGAATAAATAAGTAAGTTACATCTCATTGGAATTTCATCAGACCAGTACATAGGAATGCATAGTAATGTGCTCAGTTCAGTGATGTTCTAGAGGAAAAAGAGGTAAAGAAATGTGTTTAAAAAGATGAGAAACATTTAGTTTGAAAGAATACAATTCTGTAAATTAATCAATAGTCTGGTTCCTAATTATTTTATCTTTGTAATCTTCCACCTAAGATTATTAGAACTTGATCTGTTTCAGGCTAAACATTTAATTTTACCATGTAAAGCCAGCTTGACTGATAGTTTGTCACAGTTAGCAAAAAGGAAACCTGATGGCGGCTTTTGCTCTAGGTTGAGGACTCTTTCATTAAGTGTCTAGGCTGATTTTTCCCTTCACCATTTTGGGGGAATGACCAGAGCCTAGCATCATTTTGAATCATAGTTGTTATTAAATTGACCAACAAGAGAATTGAAGCATTTTCTTTAAAAGAGATCATTTTATTTTAGAAATGCTTCTTGAATCTGAGTAGCTCCTTAACTATAAATACTTGAGGGGAGATAGAATTGGGAATTTATATTGAGCTCCCATATTAATGCCCTACAGTATAAGCACTCGTGTTTATTGATCTCACTCTCTAGATTCACTGATGTGCATTAACAGGGCCAAGGAAAAGAGATCTGAGAGCATCTTAAAGCCTTGGGTGGCTAACGGATTAGTTAGGCCTAGGCCTTCCCTGACCCCTCTCCTTCTGGATATTTAACTCCGTAATTCATAATTTAAGAGTGGTTAAATGTAATGACTGCTGAATATATTTATCATAATTATAATTTGCTTAATTTGCACAAATAATTTCTTCTAATGGTAATTTTATAATCTTAGATTATGTACACAAGAGTTTTCTGGTTTGAAAGGATACATATCTTACTAAACATATTTTAAAGTGCTATTTGGGGAACCTAGTTTTTTAATATCACCTGGTTATTTTTCCTTATAAGCCGTCTGTTCTTCAGCTACCTGATCTTCTGGCTGTGCTTGCCCTCACACTCGCTCCAGCACCTGCTCTCTCACATACCCACGCCGGCAGGCAATACTTCTTGTCCTAAATTATGTTTGTTTTATGTATCCTTGGTTAGCTTTCAGTCTGGAAAGTATAGATTATTTTAAAGAATATCTAAGCCCATAATTCATAAAGTTTTAATGAGAGTTGCTTTAAAGTGTCACAAAGCAATGGCCATTAAAATGACTCACATTATTGTATGATTATAAGGCTTCTTTCTAATTAGTTCAGACCATGGAAAATGAACATAGGTAATAAGGACTAGTTCTTGAAAGTATATCATGTACAATATTTCACATAATGAATTCTACATACCATTATAGCATACAGGCTATTTAAATTATATAGTCAGCAATAAAACCTTATTTCTTGAGCTAACCAATCTTTTGTGACCCACTTTAAAAGTATGTATTGGGGAAAAGTGAGATGGTAGGAAGGGGAAATGCAGAATGGGTATGGATCAAAGTACGTTGCATACATGGATGAAATTCTCTAAGAAATAAAATAGAAATAAAATAGTACTCAAACAAAATTTACAAAGTATCTTTTTATAGTATTCACCTTGCTTCAGTGACTTCGGTAACATTTGTTATTTATTAGCCAGATAGGAGTTTATTCTATTTTTAAAGATAGTCATCCACTGAGAGTCAAGTCTGGTATTTGGTTCTTTTTTTTTTCTTCAGAGTTTTCTGTTTGACTACTCCATAAGTACCCAAACCATAAGTACCCAGACTTTCTTTTTCTTATACTCTTTATTGAAGACATGACTTTTTAAGTATCCATAAAGTAGAGTTTTGTATAGGCCATTACGACTCTTATAAAATATGTCATTTCAAGTAACCCTCAGAAACTCCCACTCCCAGCCCTCAATGTGTTTTGAGTTTTCTCTCTAAGTGCTTTTCATATTTTCTCAAATCTTACATGTGACTGTGTTTGAAATAAGATATGATTATTAGTACGGTTCTGATTTAGAGTAATTTTTGGTTCTAATAGTTTCCTTTATAGTTTTGGACCATGTAGATGATTTTAAATGCACATCTCAACACTTACTTGGATTTCTATCCTTGATTTTTATATATGTAAAAAATTTCTATGTGACAATACAATTTCTATGCATCTTATTTTGTCTTTTAATTTTGCTATCCTGACACATCCTGGTTTATTTAGTTAAGCTCCCAAAATACATATATTTATTAATCCTGTCAAAACTGAGTTTTGAGAACATTCTTTGAGGTGATTTAAAGGATTATTATAAAATTTTGATCTTAAAGGACAAATACATATAAATATAAGTCACGTATTTCTGCTTAAGTATAATAAATGACCTATTAAAATTTAGAAGCATTTAAATATATGGTTAGTTGAATGTCATCCTTAGCCTATATAATATTTACTCAACTGGAGGTTAATAGAATAGTCATTGTAAAATATATTTTAGACTTAAAATGTTGTTTGTGTATCCACCAATTTATCTTCTTTATCCAGCATATGCTTCCCACAGGCTCCACTTCATTGTTTTTTAGCTTTCTGCTTACTGTATTAATAGTTAGGTATGAATACCTTTTCACCTTAAGTACAATTGCTGATGAGAAAAGTATGTGTTTTCATTCAGTTGTTAAACTCCTCAGCACTTGGTGTCCTCCCAGCTAGCCCAGCCTCAAGTACTTTGGAAGCAAACTCTGCTGCCCCCCAGCTAAAGTGTCCACGTGTGCTCAAGTTTTTAAAATTTCTTTAGAGTAATTATTTTCTTCATTTAGTGAAATAAATATATTCTGTGTGAATCTCCTCCCAATCCCCATTTTTTAAAAATCTTGGATGTTAATGATAAATCAGAGATGTATCGCCTACCCTTATCAAATCAAATCAAATGGGTGGCATTACATGAAGAAGAAAACCAGACTTTATCAGGCTTGTAAGATAAAGGAAGTATGAGCCACAGAGGACCACTGATTTGCCTCTCACTGCTTCACCACCCAACTTTTAAAATGGAAATTGAAGGTTGTTTTATTGAAAGTTCTGTATCCTTAATAACTATGTACTGTCTGCTGTGTGGTTGGCAGGGAAATTTGAACAAGCACTTTATCTTAGTCATCACTCTAGTCCAAAGCACTTTCAAGGATTTTGCACATGTGGTCCAGGGTCAGACAGAATATGTCTGTATAAAGAACTTCACAAAAAACTTGGATCAACATCCAGAAATTATAAAAAATGGTACCCAGCTTTCAATATCCAACACAAAACACAAAGTTGAATTCATTGTTCACGTAGTAAGAGAAAGTTATTCCTAGGATGCACATGTCTCTAAGAAATCTACATTTGACATTCTATTTGGTTTGAAAGAAGAACCCATGAGAAACTTCCAAGTATTCCTAATTTTGTGAGATGCTCTCATATTATGTAGAGAATGGGTTGTGTTGGTAAACAGTCTACAGTAGAAACTACAGTCTATCACTCCTGAAGCTAAAATCTAAACCATGTTCTGGCTTCTGCTTTGCTCTCTCTTGGATAAATTACTCTGAGTAAAATATAGTTGCCCATTTGTGAGGCCACTCCAGCATCCCTGTTGAAGATGGACTGAGCTCTTCCTATAGGCTATTAGACAATGCAGTCTGTAGTCAGTTCCTAGTTTATATGTCCCCCAGTCCTTTGGAACTGGAAGGTCCAGTCCAAGCATGGTTGTAACCTTCTGAGACTCTACACTGCAGCTGAGAATCACTCTAGGTCTCTCTCCTCTTCCTAGGAACCATGATAGGTCGATGTATATTTAAGGTTCTTATGTAGGGTACTTTGCTGGGAGGCAGCTGATAGTGGTATGGTGAAAGTCAGTTGATAAATGTCATTGATAAACGGTGAGATGAATGTTAAACTGGTTCTGGTGTTGTTTGACCATAGCAATAAAAATTGTTTAAAGGGGTTTTAAAATAGTTTCTGGCATTACCAGAAGCTTGTGACCAGAGTTATAGGTAGTTATGTGGGAATTTGTTTTATGAAATTTTTGTTTGTTTTTTTCTATTCCTGCATGACTTTTCTAGCACAGGAGGACAGGAGGTGTTTTTGTTTTGTTTTGTTTTGTTTTGTTTTGTTTTGTTTTGTTTTTGACAGAAGTTTTAATGTAACCTGATAAATTGGTGACATTGTTTATAGTGGTAGGGATATTTTTTAGAATGTACATACCTTTAGTCTATTCAATCACTTAAAATATAATTTCTGGGTATATTTATAGTCATAAATATGTGTGGATATAGATATACATATATAAGAGATGTTTAGGTATAATCAAAGTCACTCCTATGTGAAAGGGTATTTTATGTAATAAATTTGGGTTTTAAGACTCCAATAAAAAGGGTGAAATTTTATAAAAGTATCTCTACCAGTCACAAGAGACATTAGAATAAATGATGTGTAGACACAGGAGAGAGCCTCTTTCAAAGCCTAGTTACTTACATTGACTAATGAAGCACATTCTTGTTCAAGACAAGTTTCCCTGGAAGGAATGATTCTCTAATCTATTAGAGCCACTATTCTCTTTACATAACGACTATTTTGTGTTTTCTCTTAATTTCACTAAGTAAAATGTGTAGGTAATACATTAAGATGAATCACCTACACACATAGTTTCGTATATATGAAAGTATATCTATAAACAAACATATATTTATGATTTCTAGTGTAAATATATATCACATAGTCTATAAAGGAAATAAAATACAAAACAAATATCACTTATATGGAAATTATTTATAAATTTCACATATTTAATATCCATGAAAATTATATGTAGATAGTATTGGTATTGGTACTGGTAACTAATAAATGTGGCATGTGAAACTATGAACTTTAATTGTATAGATTCTAACATGCTAATGTTCTAGAACACCCAATGAGATACTGACGTTCTGAAGCAGTACATAAGATACATCATAAATGTGGCAGCTACAGATGCAGAGTGTCAAAGGTCCTGTACGTTTTGATCATATACTCTGTAGAGTATTGCTTTGGAAGTTTCTAATTTTTAAAGAAATGAACAATTCTTAATAGAGCTCTCCATAGGAGAGTGTATAGATTTTGTTGTTTGTCTGACATTGTTCTTGTGTCATGGAATACTTAGTATCTATTAGAAAAACATCAAATATATAAAAAAAGCATTTTGTCTGAGTGTAGAAGAAGATTGAGATCTATGTTGAAGTGCTTATTCACAGGGTTTTATCACATAGGATGGAGTAGAACATTTGATATTTGTTTAGGATATAGATATTTCTTGTCATATAATGTCATTTTTTCTATTATATAAATCATGTAGTTACTGGATATGCAAGAAGATTTCAGTTAAGCTATTTGACTTTAGACCAAGTTTTAACACTTCAAATTGAAAAAAAAAGGCAATTTATTTTAGTTGAAATGTTCTTAAATTACTAAGAAAATATTAAATTATGATGCATTTACATATTTAGAATTTAGTGAAGTGGCTATGTGTAATTGTGGACACCCGAATCTTAGTCTCAGGAGACAGAGGCAGAAGTATTATAATGTCAAGGCCAGCATGAGCTTCATAGCAAGACCCAGTATTGAGCTGAGACTGTGTAGCTCATGGGAAGGGCTTGGCTAGCTTGTGAAAAGAGCCGCTTCTATCTCTAGTTATATAAATAGTGGGTGATGTGGTCTAATGATTTATTTGAGCACAATGTATGGAGTATAGATTAAGCATGATTTCACAAGCATTTTCTATTAAAGTAATTTTGATTCCTTTCCCAAAATTCCTAAGATTACTCTACTATATGGCTATAATATAATTATAAAATCAAGGCAGAATAAAGAAATTTTGTATAAGTTTTTAGATAGAAAAAATATGACTATGAGGTCAATTCTGTATTATAGACACTTTTCATAATTTTTGACTTTTTTTTTCTTATAGCTACAGAATATTGAAGCCTTGAAAGGGCGATAGCATGTTATTGTGCCCCCTTCTCTAGTCATTCCATAGAAAGCTACTTAACAGATATTAGGAATGTAGTTTAATTAAGGATCTCAAGGCACAGAGGCTCTGTGGCTTGTATAAGATTATGCCTTTAATTGGAACTGAGCCATGCCACAAATTCATCTGTATCAGGCCCATTACTCTTATTCCCTGGTTTTACAAATGTCTTGCTTTTCATGCAAAGTGATTTAACTGGCCAAAGTATATGTAGCATTTGTTTATAGATGAGCTTTGGGTTTATTTTTTGTTTTGATAAAAGATAAATGAGAGTAACTGTTTTTGTCCTTTGCATATTCTCTGATGCAAAAATTGGAAGAATTCTCTTCTGTCTTGGGATGTGGAGTGGGGGCAAAGGCTGTGGGCTGGAATATTTCATCACTGCAAAATCTCACTGTGGGCACACTGGATTGCAATTTGGGGAAATCTCTCAACATGAATGATTTTTGCCCCTCAAACTTTGCTGCACATGCATATTTTAGTTTCATTTCTTCTACTTTTCAACTATTCCTGTTACAAAAAGGAAATGGTATTTTCTCTTGGAATCTCACGTAAAGCAAAAACTGATTCTTATTACATGTAAGCTTTAAGTAGAAATTATTTCATATTGCTAGAAGAGAATGCTTATTCCTCCTTCCCCCAAGATTGCAGCATAATAAAGTAAAAATGTTTTCACAATACTTTGGAATTTTTGTAATTGTCCTCTGTATTGTTTGACTGTCAGTTAAATTAGAACATTTGATAATTGCAGGGAGTTGATAAGTCTTTCTATTACAGGGATGTCATTATGTTAATCTCAGTTCAAATATAGTTTGCCTGAATCCTGTTTTGATTATATAATATTAGAATAAATTAACCTATTAAGTGAGCTTACCTGGAGGGCATAGAATGTTTTAAATGTGTTTAAAATTAACAGTAATTTAAACAAGTTGGTAAATCTTTTATTAAAACGATAGCTGTTTTTCTCCTTAAAGCCTTTAAAGTTTATAGCATAGCTATTCAGATATCTACATCTATATTTTTAGTTGTAAAATTCACACAATAAATAAGAATTATTTAGATCTTATTGTTTCTCATGTAAAGACAGTAGTGAATTTTTAAGAATGTAAGGTTTCCCAGGCTTCATTTTCCACGCAAACACCCAGAGTCTGGAATTTTTGAATAAATCAACTGGCAGCTGCTTCTACAAACACAATTTTTATTTTGAAATGTAAGCTTGCTTTGTTTTTTCTTTGTATAAAAGTAATAAATGTCTTCCAACAACTGTAACTCCATTCCCTTATATATGGGTAGGAAAGGCTCATGGACCATCTCATGATATGTTTCGATATACGCACATCACTGTTACATACTCTCTATTTTTAAAGATATTGTCTGCATTTTATTTCTAGAATACGCTTGACAGGTATCTATGAAACATAACTGTTCAACCTCACCTTAATTAGATGGAAGTTTAAAATCTTCACTTACTTAATAGTTATTCCAAAAATATCAAGAAGTATGTAAGTAGACTATGGCTGGTGTATCAGGAACCTGTAAGTCCTTTAGAGACATTAAAGATTCAAAAATGATCAACAAGATAGTAAATGATTTTTTTTCTAGCCTATGGGTAAATTGACTTCCAGGACACCTGACCTAAAACAAATGTAAAATGTGCAATATTCTGGCATCATTAAACTGTACTTCATTATTTTTCATATTATCTTACATCTGACAATTGGTCTAATAGGTATTATCTACTCAAATCTTAAGGCAGAAGGAAAAATCTGGAGGACATGAGTGGAGGAGAATTTTACAGCAGACACTGGCATGTCATGTGCATTGCCATATGTATACTCAGAGGCCAAGCTACTTATGTCTAGCATTTAAAAAGTCATTACATAGTTTACAGCCTACAAGTTTTAGCAGTAGCTCAGTCATTTTACAGGTAGAACAATCGTTCCTTCTGTATGCTCACTGCTATGAAGAAGCTGTAAATTACAGCCTCAGTTCCTGATGTTAACTAAGGGTAACTGCAGTTCCTTAGCATCAAACACAATCAACATCTGTAGTTCCCGTCCATAGATACTACATTTGGGGGCGGGGGGATTATAATGTACAGGTACCAACTAGAAAATTCAATGATATATGACTTAACTGACTGGTCTTATCTAAAATGTAGAAATCCAGTGTATAAGGTGACTCAATATAAAGTGACCTGGATAAAAGGATGCTAGTATCGGTGATAATTTCTAGGTATATCAATAGGTATTATATGTTTATTATTGAGTTTTTGCTATGATGATTTTTGAATTTTGGAAGAGGAGATAAGTTAGTTTTAAAGGCTAACATCAATATATAATTTTAATGTTAAGAAAAAATGTAATAGTCACTACTTCCAAATGCTTTGATTTAAAAAGAGTAAGAAAGAAAATCTACTCATGTGCTCAACAAATATTTATTGAATACTACAGAATAGCAACGAAGTAGTCACCAAGAGACAGCTACTCAAAATGCTTTGTTGTGTTTTCTTATGCTTTTCTTTTTATATATAATTATCATCAGATAGAGATTTTAAAATCCATTTTTCTGATTATAAAATAATACATGGTCAATGTGAAAAAATCTAAAAACTCAAAACACAAGTAAGCAAAATTATAGAAAGTATTTAAATATCTATTTTATAGAAATCTTGTTGTCATTGTATATTTCATTAGTTATACAATAGACTCATTCACCATACATATGCACACATATACATACATGCAGACATATTTAAAATGCCTAAGTATACTGCTTGCTATCATAGTTGATCTAGGAACATTTATATCTAGATGAACAATGTTAATGAAACAATGGAAAGATCCTGTTTTCTTTAAAAAGGCTTAGTAGTGTTTCATGATGGAATGGCTGTGCCCTTTGATTGTTTAGTGTGACTCTAACATATTCAGAATATATCACTCACGGTCCTCTCTCGGGAAAATAGCTAAACTGCCTCAAACACTCCCTTGCTTTTGCTCAAGGTAAACATTTTAGTAATCTTCAGTGGTGTCTCCAGCTATACAGATATTTTGACTAAGGGCACTCTAGAAGAAAAACAAATTTTAAGTTTTTATTTCTTCTATATCCATATGCCATATGTGAAACAAAGTAAATATGAGAATCAGGAATGATTTTGTAGCATTAGTTGCTTGACCCTGAAGTGACAAACATGGGACAGTTTAGCAGGAAGGACAAGTCACAAGAGAGGGAACAGTAAAATAAGTAAATAATTAAATAAATAAATAAATAAATAAATAAATAAATAAATAAATAAATGTGTTTCCCAGATAGAATGGGGAACTCTTGATCACACACTTTAATATTAATTTTCAGACTTGAGTGTAGTGCATCTTATGACCAATATGTGGTGTTCCAGTCAAAATGAACTATGCTTCTAATTTAGTCATATTAGATTATTAAATTCTAATGGAGTAAAATGAGGTGACAACTAAAAATAATTTTGGAGGGACAAGTCTCAGAACAGTCTACTGGCATATAAGCCGTAGGTCTGACTGACACAGTCAAAGTCTATGTGCCAGGGAGGGAGCTCACAGATTTCCACAAAGTAACTTTTAGGGAGAGTCAGTAGTACCTTAGAAATCACCAGGTTGGCAAAATATTTACTTAAAATTGTAATTTGAGGGACAAGGCACAAGAGACCTTTTTTTTTTTTTTTCTTTTTTTTTTTGACTAAGAACAGAGCGTCTAGTGAGGGGCAAATTCAGGTCAGGCTATGCAAAGTTTTTGACAAGCAGTTAGCCAATGGCATCCTTCAGTGTGGGCTCTAAGCTGAATTTAAAAAAAAATACATACAAATTTTTCTTACTTGAGTTTCGTTTTGATTAGGATCTCCATCTGCTAAGTATATCTAAAACTTGAAAATTATATAAGTCCTCACATAGCCTTAAAAGTCTGTTCTTTTACAAAACCAGAAAGTATTTGAAAATCTTGGGTCAACCCTCTCCTGCCAGTCTGTATAAATTCTTCAGCTATATTATATGCATATTTTATTATAGTAGTTTTCAGTATAATAGATTAGGAACAATATATATATATATATATATATATATATATATATATATATATATATATATGTGTGTGTGTGTGTGTGTGTGTGTGTGTGTGTTTGTGTGTATACATATATATGTGTGTGTGTGTGTGTATACATACATATACATACGTATATGTATGTGTATGTAGTGTAGACGTAGACATAGACGTAGATGTAGATGTAAGGTTGCTTTCCAAACATGCATGAGTATATGAATTAAGAATCCCAGAGTCTAATGTCTGAGTGTGGCCACACCCGTGCTATGGGAGTGGAGGTAGGAGGGTAGCTTGATTTTGTTGGCCAACCAGACTATCTGAAAATGGAAAACTCCTGATTCACCCAGGGACCATGTCTCAAGTGCATAAAGTTTAGTGTGGCATAGTAAGGTACTGCTATGGCCTCTGCAAACGCATATACAGGTATATGTGCCAGTATACATAGTGGTACGCCTGCATACCATACCTACATACACACACACACACACACACACACACACACACACACACACATACACACACAAGTGCACATACAAACACACAAATTCAAAACATAAAGGAAATATATCCTTGCAGTCTTTATTTCTACTCTATATATTTATATATGCTAGAATGGTATACACTATTAATATTTTTATTTAAAATATTTAAATTATTAATTATAATGTTTTATTTATTCTTTGATAATTTTTAACATGCATACAATGTATTTTGAACTTGTTTACTAACCATTTCCCCCTCCATTTCTTCCCAGATCTTGCCTCATTACCACTTCCTAGTTCGATATATTTTTTCTTATTTTTTATAGTTCACTTAACCAAATTATTACTGCCTTATGTCCATTGGTGTGGCACTTTCCACTAGAACACTTCCATAGAGACATCAGAATCTTTCTCCCATAGCATCTGTCAACTTCCAACAACTTAGTTGGGGTGGGGTGGTCCATGTGCCTACTCATCCAACCATGCTGGAGTATTGCCTGGCTTTATCTTCTGCAAGGCTAGACAGGCAACCAGAGCTGCCTTGAGTTAATGTGTGCAGATGCTGCCACTTCCATTTGACACTGTTTTGAAAGTAATGAATAGAAGTGACAAAAAGTAGTTTTGAGAATTTTATACGTTCATACACATACACAATGACCACATTTCCCCAGTCTCTCCTCCCAACACTGTCTGTGTTCCATGTAATATACCCCTCCCAACTTTATTACTTTCTCCTGATAATTCACTAAGTCGAGCTAGTGCTGCCTGTGTATGCATGAGTATGGTGCCATCCGCTGGAACATGGGAAACTTACCCATTGGCTTCTTTTACGTTTTTCTGGTTGTGATAAAAAATTTATGAATAGATATAAGGTAACCATTGCTCATTGGCTGGAACTTTTTGAAAAAATATTTTGCCTATTGTTAGTCTCAGAAACTAAAAATCAGAGTAACCACTTAATGTTCTGTCTTATATTCCTGCTATCTTTATAATAAATATTTAAATCAATTTTTGATGGACTTCTAAAAGTATAAGCACAGTGCCTGAAGTGATGACGTCATTAATACTGATGCAAATAATGGCAAAGTAGAAAACTGGTTCTTCTGTGTAAGAATTAAGTCTGGCATATTCCACACCACATTCATGGCAGATAGTTTTTTGCTTTGTTTTTATGTATAATAATATTATCAATTACAGAGTCATGAACATGAGCTGTGGTTTACCTTTCTTCACACCAAAGACTACAATGTAATTTTTAAGGCAACCTTGAAACTCAAGTTGTTCAAGTTTGTCCTATGCATGCATTATAAATGTTGTGAAGATGTGGCATGGTGGCATTCTAACTAGGACATACATTTCTTTCCCATATGACTGACATCTTAGAAATCATGCAAACTAAAGACATTTTTAACTAGATAAATTCTGCAAAGCATTAGTGGAAAAATAAAAACTCCAAAAGAAAATACATACGGTCTGCAGCCACCAAAAGCACAGTCAATGACTGACGTGGCCTTAGATCCTCCTCCTGATAATTCACTCATCTATGAGCTCAATAAATAGACTGATCTATCAATCAAATTAGCACATCAATGATTCAGTCTCCTTTCAGTGGTGCCATCATCTGGGCATCAAGACTTCAACACATGAGACTTTGGGGGACACTATGTTTCAATTATAAAACAACAAATTCTCCTTATGAAATAGAAAGCAGAGGATTTGGCTCTCTTACTCAGAAGTTCTGGAATTCTCATTCTCCCCTGTGCTTCTTATTGCCCTGAGTCCGTAACACTGTCATTAAACTTAGCATTAGATACTCCTGATTATCTATAAATGTGAAAGTGTTTGGGACTATTGATGGAGAAGAGTCATTTGTTCTAAGCTATTTGTGGATTGTCAAGTTTTTCATGTATGGAAATTAATGACAAAAATAGTTATGTAATAAAACAGTCTATGAATTATAAAAAATCCTCAGAACTTATAAAAACAGAAACACGAAAGATAATGTGCAATGTATTCCATCTTGTCCTATGGCATGATGGACATATGCCAAATGTCAGTCATCATTTCCTAGGTGTATGATCCCATATGCTTCCTCAGCCTGTGGTCCTTCCCTAAATGGTGAAAGTAAATTCTTTCCTTCTGAACTCATTTGGGGTATCAGTTTGGGTCAAAATTGTCCTTCATGAAGAATATTCGGTAGAGTCAATTGGCTACTTTGGTGACATTCATAATACAATGGAACTTTATATCTCTCAGCAGTTGCATAAAATAAAGAGAACATTAAATTTAATCAACTGCTTTTTATCCCCCTCTTAGGAAAGATTCCATTATAAGTTAGGAGTGGATAAGGTTAGACAGGGGTTCACATATGAGAAAAATCAAAAGAATTACTTTTAATGGTATTTGTCATCTTAAATAAATGTGCATATTTCAAACCACCGGCTCTAAAGCAAGAGACTGCATGGATATGAGACCTAGACATGTTTTTATAACATGCCCAGAGGAGAGTTCTTTGTTATGGCTTCATGAACACTCATTAATTTTGTAACTGAATGAGGGAGTTGCTAGCAGTTTTGCACCTATCTGTAGATGTATGAAATGTTTAGTCACCTTCAGGGAAAAAATTCTCACATGTCAACATTTCATGGAATGTAACAAAACTCCTCAGTTTCTGTAAGGAAAATTAGCATTTAATAATCACGAGAATCAAAATTCTCCATTAGTTAATGAAATTGATTTAAAAATACAGCTATGCAAATAAATTGTATTTTTAGTTTTATGTATGTCTTGAAAACTTCGAGGGATATGGAGGCTGTTATTTGTACACTTACATATTGGTTGTCCAAATAGGGCCCTTCAATTTTGCTGTATGTGCTGTGTTTTCCCCTTCATTTGTCTTCCTTCCTTCCTTAACATGGTCTGGAGGTGAACATGCAGAGGACACAGGGAATGCATCAGAGTAGTGATGGCAGAAGGGAGGAGAGGATCTCAGAGATCCCACCTCTGCTCCATGCTGCAAGGTTAGACCTGCTGCTACCTCCCTGTAGCAGGCTCCTCCTACAACTGTTTGACACTTCTCTTTAGATTTGTCTCTTAAATGAAACATCAAATTGATTGCAACATTCCTTCATCTTTAGATCTCTTCTAAATTGACACCGCCTAAAGGAATCGTTTCTAAAGTTGCCAGAAAGGTGAACCGGTGTGTAAAATAAAATCTTACATCCATTTGGTTTTATCTTTGGTCTTGTATTTTGAAATTTGTGCTTTATTGTGTTTCTATAATTTGCCTACATGTTCATCTCTCTGTGGACAGACACATGAACAGGGATTCATGCTAATAGAGACGTACAGCACACACGGTAAAGAGAGCTGGGTTGGGGCACAGAACCCAAGTGGCTTTGTGGAGAGACCCAGACGTGTCCTCCCAACTCACACATTGTTTTACTTCTATCACATACCCCTGTCTTTGCCACTCCAAATTTTATCATGTTGGCTGACCTTGTCTCAGGACAGGTTCCATTTTTTTCTTCATCAAAGCCCTGTTTTACCTTCTAAATGGTAACTTCACAAACAGAAACTGAATCTAATAGCCTCAAGGTATGGAACATTATAATTGCTTCTGTAATGGTCTTCTACTCTTGTAATCCTTTTTCAGCCATGTTAACATGCTTAGTACAGTATATGATAATTTGTATGAATGAGTAGTTGCCTTCCATACTACACAGTGATGTGTAGAAAGTAGGAGCTGTTTCTTATTAATCTTATATCTTCAGTACCTCATACACTGGTAGTGCATCACAGGTTTTCAGTTAATAGTTTTGATAAGTGAATAAAACCATAGGCAGGTACACATTACACTAGATAAGTGAACATGTGGATTTGGGTTTGACCTGAGTCAAAGAAGTATTAGAACATAAATGTAAAATGTAGATGCTTATGGGGAGATGCCTGGATATTTACTAGTTGACATTTCTATGGTCAAAACTATTTTAAAGATATCATATTCTAATACTTTAGTTGTAAAATCTATTATTGGTCTTATTTTTAACTTTTTGAAAACTTTCTTAGACTCCAGTTGATCTGAGCTCTTATTTCATTTTTCTGCAGAGCTCAACCATACAAGCATTAGTCTACGATGTGCACCCTACATGCTTTCTTTAAGATTCATGCAGGACAATCAAGAATCTTAGCTCTCCACGAACTCAGTAAATTAGTTTTATATTAAGGTATATAAAATACGATGGTAGACTTTGGTAAGATGGTGAGTGCCCGTCTTTCTCTTTAGGATAAATTTCATGACACCCAGTAGATTGCTGCAGTTGCAGGCAGTGTGAAAGTGTATATTCAGGATCGCTAGAGTCTCATAACCTGGCAAGCTTCTCATTGACCAAGGAGTGAGAAGCACATACAGCAGGGATTCCCAGATAAAAGGTAATTCATGACCTAGAGGGAGAGAATTTAAATGGTGTTTTATCACACTACTTAGAACTGCACAGAATTTAAAGGTTACAGGTTATTTATTTCTGGAATTTTCCATTCTCTTTGGACAGTGACTGATAATGAGAAAGTGAAGCAATGGGAAGGAAGGAGTAGGGTACTTTTTATGGGATAATTAGTTGAGATCTTCAGTTCTGGAGTAGAGCAGCAGAGCAACCTGGACTCAGCACAAGCTCTGGCACTGATGGTCAGATGTCTTAGATATATTCTTTGCTTTCTTTAGCATCGCGGCTTTTGAAACCTTTAAAATGAAAATGTTTATAAAGGAAACTTGTTTTTTCCTAGTGTAAAATATCTGGTTAAAATACATGGAGCAGTTGACAGATGAGAGAGCACATACTTTCAGTCTTGCCTACTTGGATGCTAAGACAGAATCTAGGAGTTCCAGTTCAACACTGACAGCATAGAGATCCTACCTTACAAAAGGGATGGGGGTGGGGGGCAGTAGATTTTAGCTATCCACTTAATTTTATTTTTTACTACATACTACAATTTTAAATAAAATTTTCATTGCAAAATAGTCTAAAAATATCTTATTCCTTTATGTTTCTCAAATGTGTTTTGAACGTCAGGCTTTCTTTTGAATTCCACTGACCATCAGTGTGGTAGGAAGCATATATACCTAGTCGCCAAGGATTTGTCAGTTTGACCCACTCAGAGGGGTTGTCTCTTTAAAAGTTTGTTTTGGGTTTAGAGGTGCTGTAGTCAAACTATGTCCAATCATTATATTTCAGATTTTTTTAAATATCAAAATTGTATCACCACATATAAAATAAAGCATTTTAAGAAGATTTAAATTTTTATTAGCTTATAAAGAATTTGTCTTTATGGCATCATTTTTCAAACAAAAATTATTTTTGTCCTGTCCGTTCTCTAATTCTTCCCTACTCCCCCTCCTCTTGGGCCTCCTCATCCCCAGCAAACTCCTTCCCATTTTCTTGTCACATGACTTCTTGTGCCTCATCTGCCTTCCTCTATTTCTCTTGCTCCCCCTGGTCATCTCCAGTGTCATTTTAAGCCTAATCAAATTGATCATGAGGTAAGCTTAGTCACAGAAACGAAGTTAATGCGGTTATAAGACACCCTTTTACCCTTCACATTCTTCAGATAGAATATTTAACTTTTGTTCTGATGTTCTGATGTTTTCATTTGTTTGTTCTGATGTTTTCATTCTTTCAGCCTCGTTTTAAACTGCCAAATAAGTATCCATCCCCACATATAAGGTAATCGACATGAAAATCACTTAAAAGGGATCTACACACTGAATGTTGAAAAATAATTTAGGTACAATTAACCTTTTATACTAACAGATTTTTAACATTTTCCATGATTAGAGTATTTTTAAAAATATAAACATATTTTGAACTATTAAACAATTACATTTTCTCCAACAGAACTCTAATGAAGACAAGTCTGTATTTTATTTTAAAATACTCTAAAATATTAATCATTTTAAAGTGACATTTAAAAAACATATTACAGGAAAAACTGCTACTAAAGAATATTGAAAGTGAATATTTAGAATATATAAATTTTAAAAATTTAGTGGGATATTGCAATAGAAGTTATACTCTGTAATTGGTGGTTCTAATGAACTTCAGTTTCTCTGACAGAACAGTTATTGTAAACAGGATGCCTGTATCCTTGGCAACAGGGAGGACTACTTTGAGCATTTGGAAACATATTAAGATAATTAATTACATTTTACTTCTTTTCCCCCCACATGATTCAGAGCAACAAAAATAAGACCTTTGCTCATTTGTTCACAAGTGTATTTTACAAAGCTCTAATATAAAAATTAAAATCTATTAGGTGAAAAAAATCCACGTTTGTTAAAGATTGAAAAAGAGGTCCTTAGGTTACATAAACTACTGGCCAGATGTAAGAAGTTTCCTTAAGACAATCAGTTAAAGCCATACCATTTTGTCGGCATTAGAAATTATTAGATAAATATAGAAGTCTGACTTTTCACTAATTTTAACCTAAATGTCATTGAAAATAGCTCTCCTTAAGGTAAAGTTACATGAGCAATTTGCCTACTAAAAAGAAAATGACAGGGTGATTCCATTATTAAAATTTTTGGTCTTGGATTACAGTACCTAAAATTACAAAATTTCCTTTACAAACTTGTAGATATATATTGCAGAATGAAAGTATCATATGTAAAGAAAACATGTATGATTTTACAGAACAAGCTCCTGCCAAGAATATATAAGTAATAACAGTTAAAACTGTGATTTAAAGGGATGTCAGGGCGCCAACGGTGAACAGTGCGATACCTTTAAACTACTGGAGCTGTCCTTGATGGAGTCCTGCTGAGCCTCAAGAGGAGGTGTGAGGAGGGCAGGCAGAAGGAGCACAGAGCCAACAGCTTCACCACTGCCCGTCTCTCCTGGCTGCTACAGTTCACTGCAGAACAGGGTCCATACCTCTGAGAGGCATGAAGGAGCTTAATACAAAGGATTGGGCTGCAGGAGGACAGGGAGCTCCAGCAAGCTGGAACTTGAGGATTCAGATGGTCTGCAAGCCTTTCTGCACACTTGCTATCTTTTTACTGTTGTTATGACGGGGCTTTCACTCTGCCCCACAAAGTTTTCTAGGTGATTTCAAATAGATCATTGATAAATACAATTTTTTAAAATTTCATGTCAGTTTTTTTTTTCAAGTTAGGTTGGTCCTCAGAAAATATAACAAAAGCATCTCCATGACTTTTCCCTCATGAAATGCTGGAATGAAAATTGCCAGACCATTTGCAATATCCAACGCCTCAGCATGGAGACTCAGAGTCAAAATGGCTGACTGGAGACCACGCTGCTTTGGGGCATGGATTTCTGGGCCGTGGTCTAATAGGACTGAAGGATTCTGGCTCCTGCCAGCCTTTTCAGTCCCTAATTCCCACACAGCTCCTCTACCTCTTCAAGAGTCTCTTATAAGGCCCTTCCAAGTCCCATTCCTGACTGATGTTGAAATTCTTCCTGGTAAATGCATTATTGGAGCATTCCTAAGGAGCCCTGGGCCTCTGTCTGAGTGTGGGCCCAGCCTGGTCCCACAATGATGTGGGACAGTATTTCTACCATTTGTCGTAGGGTCCTGGAAAGTGGTTGGCCATTATACCATGGCATCTCATTTAGAAATTAGAAGTAACTGTGGAAATGATTCTAAGATTATACTGCATAATCAGTCTTAAAGAGTTAAGTTGGAGCAAGGCACAGCTTTGCTTGAATAACTTAAAAGTCAAACTTCTGGTCCTAGCTGTTTTTCTTTCATATTAGATATTGTTTAGCATGAAAATATTCACTAAGGGGCAGTTTTCTCTTAAAAACCGATGTATGTGTTAATTTATCAAGCCATTATCTGAAAAATGTAATGTTTAAATATAGAAAACTCTCAAAGATTTATTTTAATAACTTAATAGTCGATGTGCACAGCCACTTGCAGGAAAGAAACACACCTAGGAAAACACTCAGAGTGTTTAGGACCAAGTGGGACCTTAGCTTGAGCAGTTCCTTCGAGGATAGGAATCTTCTTGAATCTGACTGTTTCAAAGCACAAGGATTTAGTTACTGTCCATGCCTTTCCTTAGAACTGTTTGGTTCCTAAGTGACAAATTTCTTATCTAACAGAGGAAAAGAACTTTAGGGTCAAAGAAGCATATCACAAGTGATTCTTTTGTTCCTTTAGGTATAGGTGGCACTGTAGAACAATCTAGGAGACACTTTCAGAAATTTTATATAGTATTTTGTTAGTTTGTCACTGGTGACAGTGGTGTCCAGGATTGCAAGTTCCTCGATTACCCTGGCAAGTATCACTGTACCAAGTCTGTGAAAAAATATTATCTCCCTCTTTAGGTAATGATATTTCTAGAGGCAGACATTGATTTCTTTTCTATTATATACCTCGGTGGCTGGGACACTGTGTGGTGTGAGTGAGAATGTGTGCTGAGTGGGGTTGGTATCCTTTCATGAAGAACAATATGATTCTTAAATACTGAATGGCTTCAGAGTTTCCATGACCATGGACAGCAGGCTTTTGGCATTTCACTGGAATGCTGATACCAGGATAGAGGGAATGAAGAGGAAGTAGATGCCCCATAAATATTGATTGGACTGGGTAAGTTTTCCAAGTTCATGACTGCATAATGGTTTGCATCCCACAGTCACCATGTGTAGCTGCTTCAGGAATACACTCAAAATACACAACCACTTTGAGAGTTCTTTGGGTCCTTACACATTTGATTCTTTATTTACTACTTTGGTCTTTGAAAGTTTGTAATTGTTTATCTCTTTTTCAGTCATTGAAAATAGATTTTTTTCACATAATACATCCTGGGTACAGTTTATTCTTAACAATTTACTTATCTCCACTGCTAATCTCTCACAGATGTTAAAATAGATAGCATAAGATTAAGAGCATTTTAAGAGAGTATAAAGTAGGGGGCTGAAAATTTCATCTCTGACTAATTCATTCTTCAACAGACATGTCAGGCACTGTACTAGGAAATGTTTGGGACATAATAAGGCCATTACAGGGTTTCTTTTAACATTTTGTTTATCCATATTTGTGTGTATGTGTGTGCTTGTATGAATTTATGTGCATCGTGTGGGAAAGGGCTCACAGCGGCCAGACACTGACACCCTGGACCTGGCATTGTAGGCAGTTGTGAGCTGCCGTTAGGGTGTTGAAAACTGAGTTCTCTCCAAGAGCTGTAAGCACTCTTGACCTCTGAGCCTATCTACAGGCAACAAAATAGGATTATTATTATTTTTTTGGCTATTTAGAAATGTTTCTTCTTGCTGTTTTCTATTTTCTTATGTTATTTAGGATAGGAGACCCAACATGAACAAAATAATCATTTTTATTCTATGGCATATCACTTCATTCCAAGGTGGAACATATTTACATATTTCTTGAATGGCTACTTTTCCAAAATGGGAAACTGCTAAATAATTTTATTTTATATATTGTTCAAATAAATTTTTGCTATATAAAATGTGCTCATTCCTCCATTAATCATATTTTCTGCTTCATTAAATAAAGTACATTTGGTTATTAACTACTTCATACAAATTTTCCCCAAATGTTTGTTGGAAAGCCTGTATCTACTTTTCTGTGTTTCCTTAAGTCTGGAGACTACATTATTTTTGTTTCTTTTATGTACTCCAAACAGTTTCTTTTCTGTGCCAGCTAATAGTATAGCCCCTTTTATCTCTCCATATCTGACTTGATGTTTTCCTCTGACTTTTACCATTCCATTTTTATTTTGTGCCCCAAGAGACAAAGACCAGCCTCCTTACATACACTTCTTACCTGCTTTTCTCCTGTGTTTTTATGTGGGAAATTTTTTCAACACTGTTACCCCTTGAGCTCTTCCATGATTTAGTGAAACTTACTCTACCTTACATTTCAAATCCTCTGGCATTTTTTCATTTAATAAACAGTTAGCACCCAAAAAATATTTATTTACTTTATAGTGTCTCTTTCTTTCTTTCCTTCTTTCTTTGCTTCTTTCTTTCTTATTTATTTTTATTGAATATTTTATTTACATTTCAG
Organism: Rhabdomys pumilio; assembly: GCA_030674055.1. Taxonomy (NCBI): domain Eukaryota; kingdom Metazoa; phylum Chordata; class Mammalia; order Rodentia; family Muridae; genus Rhabdomys; species Rhabdomys pumilio. The sequence continues at coordinate 2,818,632 of JANHMN010000018.1, forward strand.
ATGCCATCCTCTTTCTCCATTTCCCCTCCCTAGAAAGCCTCTATTCAATCCCACCCTCCTTTTTGCTTTTATACAATTTTTTAATGTTGATCAAAGGCTTTAAAAGATTGGTAATGCTCAAAAACAAGATGCCCATACAATCAGAATTGTAATCCAATACCCTACCTAGATATACCAACTATCTTTAATTGGTGGAGACACTTGAACATCTGCCTCCATATCTCTCTCTCTCTCTCTCTCTCTCTCTCTCTCTCTCTCTCTTTCTCTCTCTCTCTCTTGTCTCCTAGTTCTTTCTCCTCTCCTTACTCCTTCTCTTCTGCTCCTTACTCCTCCCACCTTAGCTCCTCCTACATATCACCCTTCTGTTAAAATAAATCTTTTCTCTTAAAATACAATTACAGCATAACTATACCAATTTGTATCAGTAAGGTACAAGATAGACCTAATACCCAGTCCATCATTTTGTTGACTAACCAGACCTATGTCATTTCTCCTAACTAAAAGACTTAGTTCTGAACCTGGCTTTTTTCTTGGCTTAAGAATGAATGTCAGCTGAAAACCATCCACTCAAATCTTTTCTCTCAAAGTAAATAGCCAGGATTGGCTATGAGACTATAAGTCTTCAACCCCGTCAGAAATCCAGAATGACTGAGTTAACTGAAATTATGGGAAGCACAAAGCATAGCTTCTAAATCTTAGCCAATTTATAGAGACCACTGAACACCTGGACAGTCCCTATACTACAAAACATTGGAGCATCTGATCTTCAGCCTTCTGACACAGGATCATCTGACAGACCAAATGATGCAGAATTGTCAAGGGATGATTACTTTGTCTAGGCAGATATAATCAGTCTACTATTCCACAAGTGTGTCCTTTTCTGGACAGTAATTTGTCTGTAGATGAAAAGAGGCAATTCTTGACTAGTGATTGTCTCACCACAACTGGAGTAACTCCAAAGATGCTTAGTTTCTTCTTAGAATCCAAGACAGGAAGCTCTCATGAGCAGACAGGTCTCTAATCAAAATGAACATCAATACAGAAATGTTTGTAATGTCAATTCTGTGGACTTTTGACGTTTTGAAAACCAATTATCCAAGTAAGGCAATCTGGACTGTTGTCTGTTAACTCCTCTCAGCTATTTCTAAATAAAATATAGAAGACACCCTAATAATAAACTCAGAGCCATGAATTTGCTATAGGCCCTTAACTCACAGGCTAGCCATCTCAAATCAGTTCGAAAAGTTAAGGAAGGACTGGGTCTAAACCTTGTACTCCTAAATATGCTTGCCTTTTGGCCATCTGGATCTCCTTAGTGCTACCTGCCCTGTTTCTGACTGGAGCCTGTCTTTCTTATTATCTTGGTGGTTTCAGAACTGTGGGGGTGTGTGTTACTACTGGGGTTAGATCTGGGGCCCAAGATCTGCTCAGTGCTCAGACGCAGACAGGATGGAACCAGTGCTCCAGGGCAGGAGTGACTTCCTGGGTCCTAGTGGGTCCCAGTTACTCTCTATTTGGCGGGGGTGGGGGGGTGGGGGGGGTTGCTGTCTCCTTACCTAAGATACTGCCTGGGTTAGAGCTCCTGGGAGGCCTGCTTCCTCTGGGTTCTGTGAGATTGGGGGCAAAGCTGCTCGCCCTGAATCAGCTCTGTGCTTGGGCCCAGACTGGAAGACTACAGTGTCTTTTTCAAAAAATATTTTAAAAATATTCATTGGTTACTATTTCTTAGTTAATTTATGTGCTTAGAGTCTGGAGACATCCTAGTAGATGCATGCTTTTATAAAGGACATTATACCTGTAGCTGTGTGTGCATGTCTGTGTACGTGTGTGTGTGTGTGTGTGTGTGTGTGTGTGTGCGCGCGCGCGCGGGCGCGCGCGTGTGTGTACGCGTGTGGGCGTGTGTGCAAGTGTATGCATCTGTGTGTGTGCGTGTGCACGTGTGCGTGCATGCATGCATGCGTGCATGTGTGTATGTTGATTAGATTAATATATGTGGTTTTTTTGTGTGCCTCAGAATAGTCTCCTTTGGGTTCTATTCTAGTGCTCTGACTTGGAGTCAAGTGTTTCAGAGACCATGAGTCTCCCACTGCTTTAGGGAAAACAATGTTGGACTCTAAGTATCCAAAACCAAGGAACGCTCTCACAGAGAACCCACAAGCAGGATTCGTTGTAATAACATGAAGTTTATTGATACTGGTGCACCAGGACTCCCTTGTGTTCAGGCAAAAGAGTGTTGAATCAGAGTTGAGGCTGTTTATATACCAATATTCACAAGGCTCATAAAAGCAGTTTTACCTCTTAATCAATAACTACAAAGGCTGATTTTAACATCCATTCTCAAGCTTGGTTTCCTTCCCAGTCTCTGTCTCTACTTACATCTGTGTCTCACTCCCAATTTACATCTGTATCTCCCTCAAAGAATTCTTTTAAGTGACTGTTTACCCAGGTCTTTTATTGCCTCTATCTTGGGTTCTTTGTTCTTTTGAAATGTTAGTTCAAGTCCCTGGGATACACCCCAGGGGCAGCTAACAGTTGAGTGTAAATTGAAAGTCTGAACCTAAAAATCTTTCATGTTGAGACCTAAAATTTCATTTTTACAATTTATTCTCACAACAATAGGTCTTTCTTTCCCTCTCTCATTCTATCTTTCTATCCACTTTCCCGAAAAGTGACTAGCAAATGTTAGCCACTTAATAAATGCCTTCAATAATTGAATTAAACACTCCTTTGACTGTTTGTTCACACTCAAATTCTTTCCCTTAGGCAGCACCATCTATTTTCTTACTACATATTTAATTCTACCTTAATGTTATAGATATTTAAAATTGAATACTTGAAAATGTTTAATTGATTTTCTCTAATGCTTTATCTGTGACATCAACTACCCAATCAATATTCTACCTCTAATTGAATTCACACAGGTGAGGACATTTTGAATGATGTCTTATGCAGTGACTTGTCTCTGCCTCCTTGAAGCTCCTTGGTTGTTCCCATAAGTCCCACAATGTTCCAGTTTTGATAGCTATTCTCCACAGTGCTGTACTATTTCACAGGCTTTGTGAAAAGATCTGTGCAAAAACTGACCACTAATTAGTACTGCGTTTCCCAGAGTGAAAAATTGGACTAAACTTTGAAGAAAAAAATTAGATTTGCTGAGCCTGAAAATTAGTCTGCCAGTTCAGACCCATGGCAAATTGTTATTGTTCTCAAATTTAGCATCTTTATAGTGGATAATCGAAGATTCTTTTATCTAAAACATCATAAATGGTGTAACTACAATAATCCTATCTGGAATTTAGCCCTTGTTTTCAAGGACTCACTGTTTTGTAAAGATGTTTGATAAATTTATAATAGAAAAGAAGATACCCCTGCCAGTGATGTAAGTGCTTTTGACATAATTTGTATTTCTGCTGTTACACACAGAAACTTGTGCCAGAGGGGTGAAAAGGAAAAGAAATTTTGTTTGGAAAGAAACCAGCAGTCTGAGAAGGTGGTTTTAATCTATAAATATCTCCCTCAGGTGGACTGAATAATCACCTAAATTCAGTAGAAAGAAATAAACTGCTTAAGATAATCAAAATATTCCACTCAGTTAAATGTTTACTGGATATATTTTCAAGTAAAAGTGGCATCTGAGGATTATAAAAAGTTACTTAATAAGTGAGATATATAAAAACCAGTGTTTTATGTAACAAGATAAAATATTGCACTGAAATGAAAATATTATGAGGTAGTGTGGAAAGGCCTTTATTAACACACTGACTTATTCATTTACCTGCCACAAGCCCCTGGAAAACTAAGCTTTCATCTTTATAAAAAAGTAAACTATTCAAATACCATACAAATAAACACACTTTCTTTTAAATAATCATATGGCATGGAGTATTTCTAACAGATTAAAATATTAATTATCTAAGTAATGTGGATACCTGTAGCATTTTACATACAGTAAAGCTTTATTGGACATGTTTTAGACTTAGTTTATAAAGTGCTGGTGACATGTGATTGTTTAATGATGAAAAGGACCATTACCTACTGAACTTGAATATGTGTTTCCAAATCAATGGTTCTCTTCTCTCTCATTCTTAAAAAAAAAAAAAAAAAAAAAAAAAAAAAAAAAAAAAAAA
>JANHMN010000018.1:2822858-2941526 GCA_030674055.1 Rhabdomys pumilio
ATGGGGATTCCAAAAAAAAAAAAAAAAAAAAAAAAAAAAAAAAAAAAAAAAAAAAAAAGGGTTACTTTATGATCCAGCAGTTCTACCACTGGGAGCTTATCCAGAAGCACTGCAATCAGTATTCCGTATGAATAAAAATATTAGTATTTCTATGTTCATGGGTATACTGTTCACAATAGCCAAGGTATGGAGACAACCTAAATGTCTATCTGTGCATTAATGGGTACAGAAAAATATGTGACCAAACTATTGGACAGTATTCAGCCTTAACAAAGAAAATCCTGCACTATGGAACAATATGAATGTAACTTAAGGACATGATGCTAAGTGACATACAACAAACAGACAAATATTCCTCGAGTCCACTTATACTAACATTGCAGATGTTTAAGTCTATAGGACAACATTATAAAATCGGAATGGTGGCTTCCCAGAGGGGCCTGAGTAAAGAGTAACTGCCAATCAACAGGCAAGCATAAGGTGACCATGTGAGAAGACTAACCTCTAGAGAAGCCTACTTTGTATGTTCAGTCAATAGTATTAGAATGTCTACTAAAAGTTTTGTTCAGAGCATAAGCTCCATGGGACATGTTCTTACCACAATATTAAAAGATGAAAATTATCTTTATAAACTGATATGCAAATAGCAATAAGTTACAATTTTAAGTGATTCAACAATCCTACTATTGGATACTTATCCAAAGAATTGCAATCAATATTTTCTTTTTAATTTAATTAGTGTTTTTATACTTTCTGTTTTCTTTTATGTTCCATTCCTTTATGTCACATTTTCTATGTCTATGCCTATCTATCTCTATCTCTATCTCTATCTCTCTCTATCTCTATCTCTATCTCTATCTCTATCTCTATCTCTATCTCTATCTCTATCTCTATATACCTCTATCTATATCATCTATCTATATCTATGTCATCTATCTGTATCTCTATTATATCTCTATCTATATCATCTAATTTTTTCTATCTATATGTATACATTATAATATATATTTTATATACTGTGAAATATGATATATATGTGTGTTCTGTATGTGTGTGTGTATTTTATTGAGATAAATACAAACTCATAATAATAATCTCATAAATTTTAAGAGATTTCAGGGACAGCCACAGCAATTTAAGCCAATAATTGTTAAATCAAATTGACAATGCAGTGATCCATGTATTTGTTGTGGTATTTTAACTTTCCTATAGTTCAAAAATACTAATACTTACACATTTTAAAAATATTTCTCTTGGGTATATGCCCAGGAGTGGTATAGCAGGGTCTTCAGGGTCTACTTCTGATTGGGTGATGGGGTGAAGAACACTGGGAGGGTGACTAGGAGAGGGGCAGCATTTGTAATGTAAATAAATAAAATAATGAATTAAAAACAGAAAATTAAAAAAAATTCTCCCTTCCTTCCATATCTATATCTATATCTATATCTATATCTATATCTATATCTATATCTATATCTATATCTATATCTATATCTATATCTATATCTATATCTATATCTATCTATCTATCTATCTATCTATATATATATATATATATATACTCATCATTTCCTTTTTCTTTATACATTGAGATTGGATCTCACATTGTCTTTGTCACTAGCTCAGTACCCCTCATAAAGCCCACATGAGCCTTGAACTTGTGACAATCCTCCTGTCTTAGTCTTGTATAGTCTGGGATTATAGGTATGAGTCACCTTGCCTGGTTTTAAAATTATTAGTAATATAAAAATGCAACAAAAGTCAGCAGTTTTAAAGAACTGCCTACAAGTTTTAACTTCATGGCATGGTAATTTGGCATGATAATTTGTTCTGTTGGAAGGATGAAATCAGTTTGAGAACGGCAATTTGGAAAATTAAAGTTTGAGTTTTATGTGTATAGAGAAAACTGGAGAAAAACATGTTAGTGTTTTCAAGAGACACCAAGAGTTTTAAAAGTTGCAACATGTCTAGCCATTTTCCTCTGCTGGGAATAGAGAACAGGTCTTAATACTAATTATAACAACTAGCATTTGCATAGCACCTTATTGTTCCCAAAATACTTTCCTGTCTCCTGGTAGATATGGCTGGAGGTAATTGAAATGAGCTACTTAGAATAATTTAACATTCACTCTCATCCTTTGGCAGAGAATAGACAACCCCATGACAGGTAGGTTGTGTAATTCCCCCAGGGGTTAAAGAGAAGTGCTATATTACCCTTTGGGATTCCATTTAGTTTGTACTTTTGTATTTCCTATTCTTTGTTATACAAAACTAAACTTAAAGAATGCATTAAATCCATGATATTCATACATAACCATTCTCAGAAGAGCAGCACTTAATTAAACCTCAAGTTGGTTAATTCTACATTTTTTGCCTGAAAGCCATATTCAGAAGATGATATTTTTATATCTTTACAGTACAGCTACCCCAACTGCAAAAGTGAATCTCACATGCATGTGAAATGGCTCTGGTTCAGCTTTAAAATGCATTCAACACCCCAATGCTCTGTACATACAGCACTCCTGATGCTGTGTATACACAGCGGCTCAATGCTTTGGATGTACACCACCCCTGGTGTCCTGGATTTGGAGGCAGGTTACCCCCTTTTGTGCTGGCAGTGAAACTGGAATTTTCTTTCTAGTTGCCATGTGTTTCTGGCAAGAATATATGTTGAAAACAAATGTTAGCTATAGATATGTTTATATGTGTTACTTTGTGACATCTTTCCCCATTTGAATTGGCCACTTTAGAGTTTTCAGATTTCAGTGGAACACTGTTAGATATCTATTTGTGGACATGTGCTCTTTCCATTTCCTTTTAGCTGGGTTTAGTTGGTGGCATTTAATTCCAGAATGTTTTCTGTCTCAGTAAAATTACAAGCCAACTCAAAAATTATTTTGCTTGTGCTCAGTGATATTAGCCTCTAGGCAGTATAACTGCGCAACCACAATTCTCTAGACAATTCTCTAGAAATATGCAGTTCCTCAGACATGAATTAATAACTAGGTATTTAAATTAGTAGATTTAAAAATGAGGTTAGATAAACTATTTATAATCAATCAGATTGTATCTTAAGAATGTGAAATGTAATTACTACTGTGAAAGATAGACCATATGAACATTGTACCAATTCTCAAATAAGAAGAGGCAAACACATAAGCATTTACAATAAGAGCAAACTGAAATGTCTTCAGCTTTGCTCATCAGAATATGGGGAGAAATGCATCTCTCAAGTTATATTACCATTTACATAATCTAAAAAAACAAAGAGAAAGTCAAACAGGGAGGTTACATTTAAGTAAATTTCAACAAAACTTGTATTGGAAGTGGGAGAATCATCATGACTTGGAGGCAGAAGGATCAGATTTAAGAGCTGCATGAGAGAAATCATCTAGCAAAGTAGGTGGAAAGGGAAAGCAGCCCCATGGGAGTACTATATAGAATGTAACTGGGCAGCAAAGGTACAATATAGATTTAGTATGTGTTAAGCCAGGAATACTGGAGAGAAGTGTGTGCTAGCTGGGGAAGTTTAGAAGTGCCCAACCATTGAGCTAGTCAAGAAATACAAAATTAGCTGGTGTGTGTGTGTGTGTGTGTGTGTGTGTGTGTGTGTGTGTGCTCGTGCGTGTTGTTCATTTGTGAATCCAGAGCTCTTGGGTATGTACAGTGTGAGCGCAACCCACAGGGACTCAAACAGATTAATATTCACCACTACATCCCACTTCAAGCCAGTGTCAGACATGGACATTTTCACGTCTTGGGCCTTAAGTAAGATCAGTCATTGGTTGGCTGGCCCCACAAGCTCTGAGTTAACATTGCCAACACACATCTATCATACAGGACAGGTAATGGGTTAAAGGTTTTGTGGCTGGGTTGTTGTCCCAGTACCAGAATGAGAAGCCTAGCCTGGTTACAGAAGATAACAGGTTCAGACTTCATATCCTCCATTACTAGGGGTCTTCAGAAAATTTCCACTGAACTAGGTTTTTACATTGTCACCCAGTCCGGCCATCTCTCCCCATACTCTCTTTCTCTGTCCTTCTCTTCCTCACTTGATCCTTTCTAGTCACTCAGAAAAATTTATTCTATTTCCCACTCCCAGGGAGATCCATGTATCCACCCTAGACCTTTATCTAATTTCTCTGGATCTATGGACTATAGTGTTATTATCTTTGGGGAAAAAACTGAGGGCTCACGAACCGCACAAGCGTAAATCTCTGTTGTGTTGGGTGGTGTTGCTCCCACGTGTCTGTTATGGCTCAGTTGGCTGAAACTGCTGATCAGCATGGCAGGTATGTGGGAATTTGACTGAGTTGGTTCTGTGCAGCACTGGGAGATCGTGGTGGGGCCCCACTCAGCAAGGGGAGTCCCTCATTCAGTCTGGTTTTGTGGGGTGCAGGACTCTAGAGTGAGAATCCCCTGGCCTAGAGGCAGCTTAGGACTGATTGGCCTCAATTCTAGGGGTCCCAGATGTCACTGGGAGGCTGGAAGAATGGAGATGAGGAGCAGAGAGATGAGGGAGGAAGAGAGAGCTCTGGCACCACAACCCGTGGGAAGTGCTCGCTTGTTATACTCACTTGGGTGGGAATGACTCTGCCAGCTTGCTTGAGGAGGGCCCTGTGGGAGAACACAACGAGAAGCTCTCCACAGGAGATTAGACACAAATGGCTTGATAGTTGAGACCTCCTCCATGCTTTCCCACAGCGAGCCCTAAAAGACACGACAAGTCAGGGATTCCAAGAGCTTTATTGACATGGTGGATGATAGATGGTCTGGATGTGCACCCTCACTTAAGTGGGGGCGGGGGGGGGGAGGACTGACTTAACTAGGGAGGAAGAGAGGGAGAAGGATTACTTAATTAGCTACACCCTCTGGCCTTTAGGTAACTCATTAATATGGAAATCTCTTGAGGCTGAAGCCTGTAGTCATGCCCTCTACCTGTGTAGGGTGATGTAAACCTCTTAGAGTTTTGGCAGGGGTGGGGGGGAGGCCTCATGTCAGGAACCTGGAGTCTAGGGGCATGGCTGAACACCTACTGTTGCCCCATTGGGGTTCAAGACCTGTGCCCAGTTAGGAACCAAGCTATCTTTACAAGGTCCCACAATTATCCTTTACTTAATAGCTAATATTCACTTATAAGTGAGTACATAACATGTTTGTCTTTTTGTTTCTGTGTTACCTCACTCAGGATGATTTTTTATAGTTCCATCCATTTGCCTGCAAATTTCATGTCTTTATATAGCTGAGTAATACTTTATTGTGTAAATATATAACATTTTTTTTTAATCCACTCTTTGGTTAAGGGTTATCTAGATTACTTTCAGTTTCTGGCTACTATGAATAGAGCTGTCAAGAACATAGTTGAGCAAATGTCCTTGTAGAATCAGGCATCCTTTTGGTATATGCCTAAGAGTGGTATAACTGGATCTTGAGGTAGTTAGATTACCGTATTGATTTGCATAGTGGCTGTACAAGTTTAGACTCCCACCAGCAATGGAGAAGTCTTCCCCTTGCTGAGCATCCATGCCAGTACAACCTACTGTTTGTGTTACTGATCTTGATCATAATGAGATGGAGTCTCAAAGTAGTTTTGAATTGAATTTGCTTGATAGCTAAGGAAGTTGAACATTTCTTTAAGTGCTTCTTGGCCAGTTGAGATTCCTCTGTTGAGAATTTTCTGGATAAATATGTACTACATTTTAAATTGGATTATATGGTTTGTTGATGTCTAGTTTCTTGAGCTCTTTATATATTTTGGATATTAGTCCTCTATGATATGTGGAGTTGCTTAAGATCTTTTCCCATTCTGTAGGCTGATGTTTTTTCTTGTTGATACTGTCCTTTACCTTATAGAAGCTTTTCAGTTTCATGAGGTCCCATTTATTAATTGTCAGTCTTAGTGCCAGCACTGTCAATGTTCTGTTCAAGAAGTCATCTCCTGTACCAATGTATCCAAGGATAATTCCTATTTTCTCTTCTATAAGGTTCAATGTATCTGGTTTTATGTTGAGGTCTTTGATTCACTTGAATTTTGTGCAGGTAAAAAATATGGATCTATTTACATTCTTCTACATGCAGACATCCAGTTAGAACAGCACTATTTGTTAAAGATGCTTTTGTTTTTCCATTGAGGCCTCTTTATCCAAAATAAGCATGTGGATTTATGTTTGGGTTTTCAGTTTGCTTCCATTGATCAATGTGTCTGTTTTTATGACAATACAAAGTGTTTTTTATTACTATAGCTGTGTAGGACACCTTGAAATCCTCTTTAATTTTTTCTGTTGGCATCAGAATGTGGGGATACATGTGTATGTAGACTTCTATGTCTGTCTTGCATGCGTGTGTGTATGTGTATGTGTATGTGTATGTGTATGTGTATGTGTATGTGTATGTGTATGTGTATGTGTATGTGTATGTGTATGTGTATGTGAATGCACACATGCATATGAAAGCCAGAGGTCAATCTTGGATGTTGTTATACATGATGTTGTCCACTTTCTTCTTTTGAAACAGCCTTTTCACTGTCCTGGAGAGTGCTAATTTGGCTAGGCTACCTGGCCAAGTAGTCCTAGGAATCCATCTGCCTCAGTCTCCCCAGTTAACAATCATTTCTCTTTTGTCTCCTCTTGTATCCACTGAAGTATGGCACATTTGGAGTTTTCAGTTATTCAACCTGGCAATGACATTATCATGATAATTACAAATGAGCAGAGAGAGTCACATTTCTCATCTTGTTTTGAACAAGATAGAGCATTAGCTAATCCATTCATACAGTACCTTCCGAGTCTTACTAATTTTTCCTTAAAAACAATGAGAAGCCAGTACAATGGTTTTAGTAAGAGATGCTCATATTTGAGATATGAGAGGTTACTTGTTTTCCAAGGAGAATGAGTTAGTTACAGGAGGAGCAAATGGGATGAAGGCAGCATGTGTCAGTCTATAGTTTATTCACTTACGTGTATTTATTAAGCACTTAGTATATTCTAAGTGCTTAGGCATGGCTCTTCGTGTTATAGTAATGCAACAGTTGGTGGGGCTGATCATTGTTTGAATTAGGGCTGTCATGGAGACGATGAAAAGATTGGTATTTATTTGAAATACATTTTGAGAGTAATATTAAAAGAAAAGCACTTGACAATGGTCAAATTTAACTTGCATTTCTAACTAGAAATATGGGATGAACTATCTACCACAACAAAGAACAAATTTGTGTGGAAAAATCATCAGTAGTTTTTGAATATGCTGGATTGGACAGATTTATCAAGTCAATCCATTGGCTCTAAGCTGTGGCTGGGAATTCTTGGCTTCTGAGAGTTCCTGACCTGGAGCTTTGCTGTCTCTATTATTTTTTTTTTATGACTCATCCTGTCACAGTGGTTTGCTCCTTCATCACTGTTATTTTTCCACATGTGAGTGGTGGCCATCACCTCTTCATTATGATTGCATGGTCTTCAGCTGCCTGTTTTCCGATGAGGCCTTTGAGGAGTAGCATGTTAACTTACTCTAGTTAGTCAGACTCTGACGCTTGAAAGGCATTTAACTGCAGATATGCTTAAAAAGATAATTTGAAAGTCAGATTAAGACCAAGTCAGGACCTATGCCCAGAAATACAGCTAGTCCCACAAGTCCTGGGCTTTCCTCATGTTCTCCCAAAACTTCTGTCTGAGAAACAGCAGTAGCAAATCCAGTTTTTCACTTCTCCCTCCTTTGTCTCATTCTTTAAACCTAGAAGTTAAATTCCAAGTAGATACTGGAAAAATATTAATAATGTATATGCAGTTTGTTTAAGTAAGATGATAAAAATAATAGCTGAAAAAACACTACATACATACCTGACTCACAGAGAGTTCATAATGCTTGCTCTTAACCCAACTGAAAATGGAACATGACCTGGAGAGAAGCAAATACTTTCCATCTTCCTTCTTGTCTTTGAAAGTTGAGAGTCTATGAGAATTTAGGAATTCAGCCTCTCTTTATTATTCCACCAAGAGTCAACCTTTCAAAGCATATTTAATGTTAGTGATTATAATTGTGAATTTAGAGAGAAATTATTCTTTCAAACGTAGCAAGCAGTTTTGTAGCTGAATAATTGACTTTTTCAAAATCTTTGTGGTAGATTTTATAATCATACTTATGTCAAATGTGGTTTGTTAATATACAGAACATTATAAATCTGAAAATAGTACCACTTTGTGTCCCTGAATTCTAAATATCTTGGGAGAACCACTGAAGTATTATTCATTATTCACATATGACTTTAAACCTTACTTAATTATCACTTTTTGACACTTTTTTTTTTGCTAAGATGAAGAACAGTAGCAAGCATTAGTTAATGACTAGGTGTGTTGTAAAGTTTCTAGATTTATGAATAAGTCAAAATATATTGACTAAGCATTTGTCCCCATTTCTAATCATGACATTATTCATTGTGTCTTCATATTGGAAAGAAAGTAATTGCTGATGTAGCCAGACATCTAGTTACCAGGGCATAACCCAAGGGGCTAAAAATGCTAAGTATTTCTATCAGCCCTAGGAGAGGTGAAGGATTCCATCTACTTTTCATACTGTTGGGAAATGTATTTAGTGCGTTGAAGTTTCAGTAAAAATTTCTTCTTTCTTTGTGCTCAAGGATGTGATTAGTAATGTCAAAATAAGACTAAAAATAAAACTTAAGTTGCAGTTTTTGCATGACTGCTCTAAACTAGATGCACCAACCATTAGCAAAACCATTGAGTTTAAATCTGTTATTATTCTGATGTATTGAAGCCTGAGGGTGATTCTGCCTTTTGTATCACTGAAACTTAATGTGAACAATATCCCTGAAAACAATCACATAATAGGGCCTTTATCATTGCTTCATTAGCACCCAGAGGCTGTTTGGGAAGATATTATCCCTGTCTATTCAGCAGGGGGCTTCTCAGTTCTTCTCTCTGACATTGCATTTTCATTCCAGAAGATAACTATGAGCTATCAGATGCCAAACACACCAAGAGCTTTTATCTAAGTTCTGTAGGGGAAAAATGACCCAGGATAGAATCCATTCTATAACTAGAAAGACTTTAGGGTATAAATTAGAATTATAATATGCTACAGTGTCATATTAAAATGGAGACCTGATGCCAATTTCATCATAAGTGGTTTCCAGCATCTATGGAACCAACACTTTCATTCACTAAATTACTATACATTCCTAAATTTTGGAAGAGAAATCTACACAGATGTAGAATCTAAATAGAACAAAGCCAAGTGAAGAGTTGGTAACATTCCAATAAACTGGGGCAGTGGCAGCAAATACGCTGTGTAATTCAGCCATTTCCCCAATTGTACCCAAGAAGGATTTTTATCATCTGAACCCATCTATTCATTTTTTTCAAGGCCTTATTGACAATCTGCTCTATGCTATTCTGTTTTAAAATCACAAGGAACATTGTGATTCAAATAGACCCCCAAATCATTGTCAGTAAATAATTTATATTTTTGTGTATATATATATATATATATATATATATATATATATATATATATTATAATGTATATATATTATGTATATATGATGTATATATTATACATATGTATGTATAATATACATATATTATGTATATTATATATAAATTAAATATATATTAAAAGGTAATAGAAGGTGCCTGGCTCAAAGTACACCAGTGGAGTGGAAGGGGCCAGAAAGCAAGCAGATGTCCTGAAGACACACTGCTTCAACTTAAATGGAACAATCTATTGGTCAGATTTCTGTTATGATAACAAAATGCTTAAGAAACACACCTTTTAAAGACAGAGATTTGCTTCAGTTTACATTTTTTCAGGTTACAGTCTAATTCAAATGGTAAATTGCTTTGGAACACTAATAGTTTATCTAATAAAAGCAAAGCTCGCTTCATTGAATCTAGAAGCAAAGTAAGGAAGGCAGTGTAGGTCTAACAGTCTCCTTTAAGCACATATTTGCAAATACGTAGGGATTTCCACTACTCACAGCTGAAAGTTCCACTTACCTGTAAGTTGACTCTGGAGACTGAGCTTGTAAATACAGTTCTTTGGGGGACTCTTGTCCAAACCATAGCAAATGACCAGGAATATTATACTCAGGGGTGACATTTGAGCATCTGGGAATGCAGTTCAATGGTAGAGCACTTGTTTTAGCATACTTGAGGCCCTGGGTTCAAGTCCAAACACAGAAACAGGGAAGAAGAGAAATGGAGAAGGAGGAGAATGGGACAGAGAGGGAGGAAGAAGGCAAGGGACAGGAAAAAGAAGGAGGGAGGGAGATAGGGAGGGAAGGAAGGAGGGAGGGAGGAAGGGAAGAAGTGCCAGAGGGAGGGAAGAGGATGGGGAGAAAGCGAGGGCAGGTGGTAACATTTGTGCAAACACTTGAAAGAAAATGGAGAAGAATTCATTGATAATTGAGAAATTCTAGGAGTCAACAACAAAATAAAATGTCTTTAGCAGAGCATGTCTGAAGCATTCAGGAGCAGCAGGGCAGACTGTGTAGTTGAGAAATGTAAATGAGCTCCAGGGTTAGTCCTCAGGTTGAGAGATACATATATCTGTGCATACGTATGTGTGGGGGCGGGGCCCTAACGAGTTTAGCGTTTAGGAAAAAGGAAGTGGGACCTGTAGTGGAGTGTGCTGATCATGGGTGTCATGAGCTGCACTGCAGTCCCACCGCTCAGGAGGCTGAGGCAGGAGGCCTGAATTCTTGGCCAGCTGGGCTACATAGCAAGCCTCTGAAAAACAAACAAATAAAATAACAAGAAAATAAAGGTATGATTTACACTGGCTGAGGTATAGAAAATGAGCTGAGGAGGCAGGAATTCGAGCTGAGGTGATGCCCAAAGACTCAGGTATTTGGAAGACTGAGGACTGAGGATGTTCAAGGCCAGTGAAAACCACTCAGACCAGAGAGGGATAAAAAGAGCTGTTTTAATAATCCAAGCAGGTATCAATAAGCGCTTCCAAGACGAGGAACAACAGGCACATGGCAGTGATGACAAGTGGCTACAGGATGAACAGAGTTAGAAGGCAGAGCTAGCAGAGCACCCTATTAGATTGAATGTAATTACATGACAGGGACTAAAGTCTGAGCCCTGAGTCTGAAGAGTAAGATAATGAGCTTCACTGACCTGAAGAAGAAAGGGAAATGCGAATGAAGAGAAATTAAGTTTTAGAAACGCGAATTTTAAAATGAGGAGTATACATTGAGGCAAGACACCTGAACACCAAATTTGGACAACAGTGAAGGTACTTCCATCAAGTGGAATCATAAGCAACACAATTGATAAGAATGTCCACGCTGACAGAGTAGTCGAGAGCACACTGGAACAGATAAACCAACCGTAGAATGCACAGCCATGCACATGAGATTATAGGTCAAGGCACATCCTTCGGTCTTCTTTCCCTCTCTTTCTTGGATTACAGAGTCTTTCAGCTTTCTTTTCTTTGCATATTTGCTTGTTGCTTTTGTTAATGCTGAGTTTTTTCCATCCCAGGACACATAGCTGTAGACAGTAGCCATTTCAGGCAGAATATAAAAGTTCAGAATTTGCTACCAACAGCTAACCCACCCTCTCTCCCTGAAAGTCTGGTGAGCTAGTGCCCAGGAGCCAGCCCCAGCTTGGTGGGGAGTCTTCTTTCTTCTTGCTGTTGGTTCTTCTTGTGGAAGAGGAGGGGGAAGAGCTTCGGCGGGGGTAAGACTTAGTCTTATAATATTCTGGGTAAGACTTTGGTCTTATGAGGTACTTAGGGTTGCTGTATAATAAAAGTTTACTTATCTAAGTTACTGTGCTACTGTAACTGACTTGCATTCTGTGATCCAGAGCCTTCTGTGAGGCCAGAAACTGCAGTTTCTGGCATGTAGCACCTCATTCTAAAAACAGCAAAGGATTAAGGAAATAGCCTTTGTTCTATCTCAGCAGGAACTGCTGGGCTCTAACTTATGCCTGCTAGTCTGAGGTAGCAGGAAGAAAAGACACTTAGAGAAATTATTATAGAGTTTATTACTAAGTGTAAAAGTTTCCTATGAAAGCTCTCTAAGGGGAAAAGTGGAAAGGTCCTAAGTGGGAAAAAGGAAAATTTCTATTCTATCTGGAAAAAGGGAAAAAAATTATATTCTATATACTAATCTAAGTGGAAAAAGGTAAAAAATTCTATTCTATCTTTCCATTGTATCTCCTTATCCTATCTCTTTGTCCTCAGTACTTATACATCTTTAAGAATACATGATTACATGTTACAAAGTTCATCACAAGTTCACACCAAAAAATCAAATCGTAAATTGAAATAGAAGTTTACAACAGAGAATGTTTACATGCACATCCATTAGGAGTAATTATCTAGCTAGACATCCATCACCTGTCTAGCTCCACAGGTTCAATGAAGGTTTAAAACTATAACTAAGTTATTAGTGAAGTTTTGTATAGATAAGCCCAGGCAATATTTTATCTTCTGTCCTAGCACCTATAATAGATCATTAGTTCCCTTTTAATGAGCTTTGTTTAATTGTTTTACAACCTCTTGGAATGTGCTTTGAGTAGGAGAAAGTCTGGTTACTATCTAAGAGCAATTAACTGATGACACTTGGGAGACTGGCAGAGTTCTCATTGCAGTTTTGACTATCAGAAAGGGACCTAATAGCAGTTCCATTATAAAAGAGCTTAATAACAATCATTGACATAATTTTAGGAATTCTTATAGGATCATCATTAAGACTTAAGAAGTCATCTATTTGTCTATATTGCTTAGTGATTGCTACATATGTTTAATAATAATAATAATAATAATAATAATAATAATAATAATAGAAAAACCATATTAACAGCAGGGATCTTTCCTAAAACAAGTCCCTTACAGTCTTGCTGAATAAGGGATCATTTGTCACAGATTATATAATAATCCAAGGCAAGCCATTTCAGGATGTTCACCTGTTAATTATTAGCTTGTCCCATTATGGCTCCTGACAAGCTAGTTTATTTTTTGGTCTCTCATTTATTGGGCTGCACAAGGATTTGCAACATTTATTTTCCTTACTTCACATAGTTCCACAGCCTTACACTCCTATCTTCATATGTAAATTGACTCTTGCAGAGGTAGGGATGTATATATTCTAATTTTCATGGGCTACCTGCCTCTAGTATGATGCTACTGGTTGCAAAATTGATAAAAGATATCTAAAGTTATAAAAATTTCCTTGATGAACAAAACACATCACTGATATGGTCCCCATTTTTTTTAGTACACAGTAGATCCTAAAGCTGCCATATGGGGATAAAAGTTTTATCCAAATTAGACACATAAATTAGATATGCACCTAAAAGTGTACTAGATCAGGCCGCACAATGTGTAACCAACCTCACCTTCAAATTTCATATAGTCCAGGCAGTTCTCGAACTCTGGAATCTTCCTGCATCAGCTTTCCAGTGCTTGGATACAAGTATAAGCCACACTACCCAGATTAAACTCAAGATTTTTTGAAGAGAGTTCAGCAAACAAGCAATGAACGTGCATGGGCTCCCTCAGCTCATAACATGATTACAGGCCAGAGGGACGAAGCCTTCAAAGTCTGCAGAGAAACAGTCAGGAGGGAAGGATATAGGGGTCGATTTGACTGGTAACCTGTGATAATCATTCAGATGAGGTTGGCAGACAGGAATGAGCCAGGGTGGTCAGGTCTCCTGTGGGCCTCACTGACAAAGTTGAGGTCGTCTTTGATTGTGGTGACTAAGGGAGAGCCTACTGTTTCCAATTGGAAGTTCTATCTTGATATGAAACTCTTAATGCAGCTTTAGGACTAGCATATGAATCAAATTTCATTTCTTTTGGAAGGTCAATTGATTTAATCTTATCACCTTGGCCAATGTGTCAAAATGTATGTTAAAAGGAACTTTTACTGAGATAATTAAAGCAATGATTTGTTTTTGCTATAATGTAAAATTTAATGTATTCTGAGGAAAGAAGTGATTATAAAATGTTATCATAAACTTTAATTAGACCCAGAAGCTTAATGCGACTGATTTATGTGTTTAAAAGGCAGACTAGAATAAACTAGTGTGAACACTGGCATTTTAATATTAAATAACAGAGATTCCCTTTTCTATTTTTCTTAAACCTTTCTATTTTTTTTTCTTTGTTTAAAGTAAATACATTTTGGAATTCTAAATGAAGACCTTGAATAGATATAAAATTTAGAGCCTTTTAAAAAGCATAACTATCTGTTGTTTGTTTCTGTACATATCAGATTACATTATATAAAACTAACTGGAGAGAATTCACAGGATATTTTCAGTTGCATTTTATTGCAGAAAATGCATTTTATATCTCCCTTGCTACATAAATATGAATCTGGCTCCAAGTCTGGATCAGACTCACTGAAGGGCCAGTGGGTGCCATGTGTAAAGTGCATCAGGAGTGTTGGGCGGTGCCCACCATCTGTCACTGAGCATTGTCATTTCAGCTGGGCAGCCCTGGCTACACTGCAGCAGGCTATTGTTTGTGGGGAAAGCTGATATTAGAAGGAGATGTGATAAGAATGCCTTAAAAGAAGATAATTGAATTCTCTCTGGTTTTTGGCACTTGCATCTTGTATCTCTCTGTAGTTTA
The DNA here is from genome assembly GCA_030674055.1 of Rhabdomys pumilio. NCBI lineage: Eukaryota > Metazoa > Chordata > Mammalia > Rodentia > Muridae > Rhabdomys > Rhabdomys pumilio. Next base: position 2,837,466 of record JANHMN010000018.1, read on the forward strand.
TCACTTTAGAGTCCTTTATTCAGTCTTTTTATAAAATCCCATTATTTAAAAATTGAGGGCAGAGTGATGGCATGTAGGGCTTAATATATTAGTCTGATGCTCAATGATAACCCTTTATCCACTGCTACTCAGCAAACCCCATTTTATTGAAAAGATAAGAAAACCTGAAGAAAATAATGAAATATAAATTATTAGCCCAGAATTCACTTCAAACATTTTTCAATTGTTACAACAAGTTTCTTTTTTACATAGTGTGAGGACATTTTAAACTTATGTCAATGTTATAGGGAGAGGAGTAGGCATGTTTTATTAAATCTCACTTTTTCTAACATGGTTTAGCTGGCTCCTCTTTATAAAGTATTTATAATATCTCTGAATAAACAAATGGAGATGCATAATAATAATCACATAAAGTCCTCACTGTAGACTCTAGGATTTCATTCATGCTTTTATTATATTAAAAACTTCACAATATATCACTGGAAACACAAAATACTCAAGTATTTTTATGCTGGCCATATCAGGGAATACAGAATAACTTTCTCTTTAAAAATCAAATGATTATTGTTAACATTAAAATAATCTCATGGCATTGATTTCTGATTTTTTTTTGAGGACATGCTCTACTTTTAATCTGAATTTAAAGATTATGAACATGAAAGTAGAATCAATAGTTAAATTAAAATATGTGGAAAATGTAACTAATAACAAGGATACTGTAGTGAAAATATATTCATATTTGTGAAAATGTCTCAAAAGAAACTAAGGAGCAAAAAGTATCTATTCTTTTTTTCACAGAAATACATAAAATTATCATTCAAACTCACTTAGTTATAATTTTTAATTTTACAAAACTTTCTCTAACCCCTGCTCCCAAATTTGCATGGAAACAAACCTTCTTCTGTGTGCATCTTCTGTGTTAGACTTCTTTTGCCTAGCTGCAGTGAGGACTGGCATAGAGTTTGTGATCTCTCTGCTTCCTCTCTTCCTTCTGCAGGGAAGGGGATGGAAGCAGAAGCATCAGATGGCTATAGGCGCCTAGCCATGTAGTAGCAAAAATACCAGCTGAACGTATTTTTGGTCAGGTACAAAGAAACAAATGGTGGTTGGTTTTCCCAAATGTTGTTTACCCTTCTGATATTCTTCTCCAAGCCATCATGTATAAATACGTATGGTATTTACTTCACTGTACAGCTGAGCACTAGCAACAAGGTTTACAGGCATGGATGTTTATTCATTATGAAGGTACTGAATTTTTTAACTGAATGGATCTGAGACTACCTTAGTGGATACCTTTAGGATAAATCTTGCTTAAAAGAGATTACCTAGAAACAGAATGGTTTAAGGGAATAGGGGAGAGGAAGACAGAAAGAGGGGAGAGGGAGAGGGGAAAACCGTTTTACTCCCCTGATATTAGCATGTTCATGACGATGGTGCCTTGGTGATCTAATCAGCTCTTGGTGGTCTACTTCCTGATACCAGCACAAATTTCAACATGACGTTTTGGAACCACAGAAAACTGAACTATGTGAAGACACAAAATTAATATCCAACAGCATCTCTGAAAGCCACAGCCACTACAATTTCTACCAGGAGGCAGTGAAGTAGTTTATACAGCCAATTCATTGTCAATCAGTTTCTGATCATGAATGTAATATATTAAAATGTTGAGAGAATATTTGACATACAGGTTACATAAAACAGTGTTGCAGGGGTAATTAAGCTACATTCAGAGCTCTGGTACATTATTCATTCGGTTCCAAATCATCTCCCCCCAAAATTCAAAGAAGTATAATATAAACAATTTGAGGAAAATATGTGATAATATGATTACAGATTGGATTTTGTTAAAGTTAGGTTATTGAGAAGAGAACAAAAATTAAAGTTGGAACTGGAAAACTTAAGGAAAAATACCTACTGTACCAAAACTGACTTGCATTCATTTCTTCTTTATACTAGTTAATGTCTGAGTGACCCTTACATGTTAATAACCTTTCTGTTCTACAGGTTTTATATTCTATTATGAGACTGACTTATAAAATTCTTAGGATATTATACTTAATGTGTGCCTACTTGCATGCTCAAATATTTAGCAAACAAGTCTGACGTTTCATTTATTCATTTCATTGAGGACATAACTTATTTTAAACCGTTATGAAACTTAAAATAACATAATCTATGAGTTTGTAACAAATAGTATACCTAAGGTTATAAAACAAAATAAAAATTCAGTGAATAGGAAAACAAACATAGCCAAACTTCCAAATAATAGGACGTATTTATCCGGAAAGATCAATAATATTCAACATAGTAAGACACTAACCCTGTTACCATCAATTTCTTCATTTGTCAGTAGGGAGAAGCATTTGTTTCTGGGAGAGGGAATGACAATTTGTGGTTCATAATGAGTCTTGATAAAGATTATCTGTTATTGTTAAACTGATAGCCGTGATCATTAACCATCTGATCATATTTCAGACTCTGTGAGAGAGGTTAACTATCTAACGGTGGTACAGATGCCTCTCAGAAGTCCGGTGAAAAATTACCTCTATGGTAACTCTTTTATAGTTAACTTAGATGACTAAATCTCAGAGAAAACTTATGGTTACTTTAAAATGTATTTTTATTGAAAGGCAATGCAATATACTATCCAAACAGTTGAGTAGCAGTTAGTGTGCATGCACTGCATGTACGGTTGGGTACCACATGAGTTTTCAGTCATGATAGATAAAATGGTAATTCCATAGGATGATAGAGGAGGTAAAGAGTCTGTAGTCTAATGACATCATAACACAACACTCATATCTCTGCTGATACTGATGTATACAAATCTACTTTACTTGCATGTGTATAAAAATATGGCACAATGCAATGTACAGTAAATAATCCTTAATTGCTGATTTATACAGTTATGATATTGTATGTTTGTCATCTCAGAGTCTATTTCTACTTAAGAAGTAAGTTACTGTATCTATATTCTTTGTTATACCACCAACAGCCGTATACACACACACACACACACACACACACACACTCACACGTATATTACAGAATTTGCTTATTGTATCAAGAGACCAAGGGGATGTTTACCCTCTATCTAGACTTGTGTAAGTCTCTGATGTTTCCTTAAGGGTCAAATTAGCTAAATACTTGTTTATTAAACCATATTTACATTCTTAAGTGTTGGTAGTGTGGCTGGGAACGCTGAGAGTTCCTCCATGGGGGAAGTTAGGCACTACGGCTATGGCTCATTAAAGGCCTCCTTCACAGTTCCTCACAGCGCAGCCCCAATGACACGAGAAAGTCCATGGGTTTTTGCAGGCCTTAATGTCATGGCATCTTTCTAGGGCCTGCGGCTTGTTCTTCATGACTGATGGCCAAAGACCTCTTTGTGGGAGGAATTGTGGAGGACTGAAGCTAAATCAAAAGAACCAGGGCCTGGGAGCAGAGCCGAACTCCTGCCATCCAATAATGGTCCAGGGTTCCAGGTTTATGCTCAACCAAGCACTCAGCTGCTTCTCACATTCCACTGCCCCACAATTAAGGAATATATATATATATATATATATATATATATATATATATATATATATATATATAATAAAATGAGCAGATTTCAATCTATAATTACAATCATTGAATATATATATATATACATATATACAATGTGCATACATATATATGTATATATATATATATTCAATGATTTTAATTATAGATTGAAATCTGCTCATTTTCTCCACTTTACCTATGTAGAAACTGAGGCATGAGATTTAGTAGTAGAATGCTACATAAATTGGGCACTGTGGGTTAGAGTCAGTCCTCATAGCAAGCATTCAATGCTGTGTCACATTGATGCTAGAGCAATGTTGACTTAGGCTTCCTTCTACCTCATCTACTGCATTTACATATAAATCCTAAAAGGCTCAAAGTTGATGACTCCGTAACCCATAGGACATTTTAGGTTATAAAACACAATGCCAATTCAATAGATAAAGAAATATTACAAAAGTTCAAAATAATCAAAACACTTATCTGAAAATATAAGTAATATTCAATAATAGTTTCTCAATTGTAAGTTCTGTCATGCAGTTGTCCTTCTAAATCTTATGTATACAAATGTAACCATCAAGCATGGGTAGTTAGGAAGTTGGGAATTTTTACCCTCTAGAATTCAAGGAGGTGGGAGGAAACTGATGTGCTCCTAAATTGAATCATGAAAGAAGAAGAAAAATGTCTTTCCTGAAACTCCTGTCTAAGAAGTGTCAGGTAAAGAAGGTTCCAGGTGTTTACATTTTCAATAGTGTTGAAGAATGGGAAAGGACATGGCAGGGAATACCCTTGGCGTTTGCAGGAGAAAGGATTTTATCAGACAGCATAGGTGGATGAACTGGAAGAAAGGCACAGTTTTTATGGATTTCACATAGTGAAGCACTGGGGAGTAAGAAATAAATGGAGAATATTTCAAAGAGAACATTAATTAAATGTAAAAAAAGAGCATCAACAAGATTACCTTAAAATAACTTTTAGCACATATATTTATAAGTTTATCATTAGAACTGAGTAAAAATTAGTAATTTCATTGTTAGCTTATATTATGCCAAAAGACATCAAATGGATCTCTAATGTATTTGGGGGTAAATTCTAAGAATTATGACCATAAATCTCCTTTTATTTAACTTGATTAATTCAAGGTTGAAAATCTTCTATTCTTGAGAAAAGAGCACATTTCTTCATTTTTTCCCCTGGTAAGAGAATGGTATCTTAGTTTTGTTTCTGATGTGGTACAACATACTAAGACAAAAGCAGCTTAGTGGGTAAAGGCCTTTTCTATTTCTAGCTCACGGTTCTAGGCTAGAGTGGCAGGAGCTTGGGCCAGGTGATCATGTTGCATCCACAGTGTAGAAAGGAAGGGAAAAGGTGGGAAATGAATTTATGACCATGTGCCATTCAGTTTGTCTTCCTCCACTCTGTCCCAGCCAGGGCAGTGAAATGGTGCAATATATATCCAGGGTAGATCTTCCCACCTCAGGTAGCCAGCGATATTAAGGAAATTTTTATAGGCCTGCCCATGGGTCAAGCTAATCTAGACACATCCTCACTGAGACACCCTTCCTAGGTGATTCCAGACAGTGTCAAGTAATCAAAACTAACTAATGAGCACAAGGGACATAAACATCACTGAAGCTGGTGGCTCTCTGAACCATGTCATGATGCTAAGTCACAGCGTGCCCTTAATTTTGAAATAATTTGCAATTTTATTCAAAATGTTCTGTTCAAGCTATGCCAGAAAAAAGAAGCAAACAAAGTATAATAAATCCACTAAACTGAGTAAGTCTAAACAAATGTTATTTAAATAACTAAATAACCATCTTTGAACTCACACTGAAGGATATAAATTCTTTTGCTCAGATAATGTCCAAGTCAAATAAGTTTGGACTTCTAGGAATATTAAAATGTATCCACTGTAGAACTTATAATTGACACTTGTGTTGGCTCTGTTCTTAACTATTTGTAGGTTCAGACTAATTGCAATAATGTTCTAAAGGCTTCATTAATTCATCAGACTTGTAGATGGGTGTGGGGGTACATGGTAGTGGAAGATGCTGCTAAACCTCTAGGAATAGTCACTCTTAGAAGCACAAGAATCCAGCTTTCAATCAGACTCAGAGCTGAGCTGAAAACATGAGCACAGTTCTACTCTAGTGTTTCAAGATGGAATTATTCACCAATAGATTTTTCTGTGGTTGGTCCATTCAGTTCTTTGCACCTTTGAGAAAGGAGAAAAATACTGATTTTTACACTGATGGCTAACCTTTGCCTGTTAGAAGTCAAAGAATAAATATTGAGAAGCAGGAAGAAGCTGAGGACTGAGAAGCACCTAAGCTATGCTTCTGCCTGTGGAAGAGAGCACCTGCTAAGGGACTACTCACTGGTAATGATGTGCAGATTTTCCTGTCCAGACCAACCTTGCTCAGAGCTAGGCTGAGTCTTCTTTATCTGCCTTCTTTTTTATGTTTTGCTCTCAACATATCATAGGGTTGTAGGCAGAGTTAGTGTTACTTTTAGTTACTTTTTCAGGCTTGGGATAAGAGTCAAGACTGCAGGACATTTTAGTGGTAGGAACTGGCCCCTCATTAGCTTGCATGTGTCAACAGAATAATATGTAGAAATAATTTACAATGTGAGTGTAGTTTTATCGTATGAACATACCTTTCTAAGTTTTCTGTCAATGAAGACCTTCTTTTAAAGAGACTGCATAACATTCCGGCACAGATGCTTACTTGGAAGCTTTCATTGATCAACTTCAAAGTTTGGGAGAAAGAAATTTCAGCTACTCTACCAGATTGAGTCTCATATTCAGTATTCCTATAACATGGAAAAATGTGACAGTGACAATTGGGAGATCGAGCTGGAAGCTTTTATACCAATAGATATGCCTAACTAACTTATCTGAGAGGGATTAATAAAATAGAAGTTTGCACACCTTGGATTTAGGTTGATCTGTATATTGAAAACTAATCAGAGTAGATTACTGTATACTTGTTTGCATGTAAGGATCAATTTTAGTGATCACCATTGATGAATGGGTGAATAAATAAAAAATATCACATGACTTGCGCTCAGAGAAATTGATCCTTTAGACTGATTCTGAAGTCTTTACTGGTTTTGCCTTGTATTTTCTTTTCATCCTTCAAAATAAGTAATCTAAACAATTTGAAATTGGGAACTTGGAAGCTGCTCTTGTATCCTCAGCTCTCTTGTTCTTGATCAGAGCTTCCCCACTCAGCCATGACAGAGAGCGAGGTCCAGTTAATGAAAATGGCAGGCTGCTTGGATAAGAGTGCTCAGAGAGGATATTTCTTATAATTAGACCTGAAAAATTCAAGGAAGATTTTACCAATCTGGAATTGCTTAGAAATTCTTCACCTTGATAGTAAAAAGCAGTGAATGGATAAAAGTTAAAGTCTAGAATCAGGTTTTTATTAAAGGATATAAGGCAAGGCAATGGCACACTGCTCTAGGAATGCAAGAATACCATGTTACTGTTGCATGGTTTATTATATCAACATATTTGATCAATACATATGATATTACCAATTAACATGGAAAGCAATTGACAAGATTAACCAATCTAAAAATAAAAAGATGAAAACTAATAAGTATGAGCCCCGTTGTAGAGAGCTGTAGATTTACCACAGGAGCAGAAGAGATGAATAATAATAACAGAAGAAAGAATAAATGGGAAGATAAGGAAAGCTTTATAAAATTTTCATTGAAATATAACATGAACTGTTAATATTTATTTGAAGGGGAATTTGATTTTTGAAGGCAGAAGTTAAATGTAACTAATGAGGAAGAATAGAAAATAGTTAGATATTCTAATCACAAAATAGATCAAAGATGTAGAGAAATCACTCACAAACTAAAAATCCAGTCACCTTCGTATTGGTGCCAATGTATTCACAACCTCTGACAGAGGAGAGGATTTAATGAGATGTTTCCAGAGCAGCCAACTTAAAATACGGGAAAGGAAGCCATGGCTGCCATTGTCAGAAGTAAAGTTCTGTTCACACTGCTGTAAGGTTCCACAGCTCTCCACTGTTTTAGAAATCCAGTTAGCAAAGAGGCTTAAAGTTACATCTATATACGTATTTTGTGATTCATAACTCTATGCAACTTTTGCAACTCTATGACATGAAAAGGAAGCATGGTCTTTTCAGCATTATTCCATTCTAGAATACCAGTGGAGCACTGTATATGTTAAATTGTAGGGGGAAATATGGCTCATTCTTTTTTATTGAATACTTATGTGCAACAAAGTAGTAGAAAAGAGATATGCTGGTTAGCTTAAGGGACTCCCAAGAATTCTTGAAGAATGGAAACAACCTAGTCTATGCCATGTTTTATTTCTAATTTAAATAAAAAAATTGATTAGCACTTCTATTTTAAAGAGGTTTGTTGGGGATGTGAAAGGCTGACTCAGAGCAGGAACAAGAGAGAGAAGGGGGGAAGGTGAAGAGAAGGAGGGGGAGGGGCAGAGAACAAACATGGCAGAAAGATAGTCAGTTAATTTGTGACAATTTCAAATTGTAGGAAAACAGAATGCTAACTCCACGTTCTGTGTTTTTCTACCTTCCAAGTTAATCACCATTAGTAATGTAGTTTGTAGAATTGAGGTGGGCGTGGTGTCCAAGGGAGTAGGGGTGCATACAAGGCTTCACTCTATCTGAGAACTTAGGATGTATTCTAGTTCAGCTTCAAATTCATGGTGATCCATCTGCCTCAGCCATGCAGTGCTGGGATTCCAGTTGTGAACCACCTTGCCTAGTATGGTTCAGACTTTTAAAATGTGGTCATAAAAATACAAATGTTATCTTATAAAATGAATATATATATATATATATATATATATATATATATATATATATATGAATGATATTTTATGAATTGTTATTTTCATGTAAATTGTAAAGGTACCTCCTTCCTAAGAATATGGCTGCTTAAACAATACTTGACCAGTGACATTGTGAATAGATGCATTAACACTAGAGGGAAAAATTTCACAGGGCTTCACCCTAGACAAAGAGCTGCAGGCGACTCACTGAAGAGAGAACAAATAAGTCAAGAGTGAGCCTCCTGTGCTATCCAATGCTAAGTGGTCAGCCCTGAAGTCATGTGCATACAAGTGGTGTTAATCAGACTCAGTGGGCTACATTTACATATTTATGCATCTGTTTGCAAGAATAATAATCCTTAAAAAGGCCATAGATTTGAGGAGTGAGGGGTCACACAGGAGAAGTCAACGGGGAAAAAAGAAAAGCATCGCTAGACTGTTTACTGAACTGTCAGTTCACTGTAAGACATTGGTTCAAGAGATTAGTGTAAAGAGACAATGAAGAAAATTACTAAAGACTCAAAGACGCAATGCAAACACAGCAGAAGCCAAGGAATGAGATGCAGTGTAGCTTCAATAGAGCTGTGGTTTCCATGAACTACTGGCAAGCTTCTGAAACCCACAAGTGCCCGAAGCCTTGCCAACAGCCTGGTGAAGCCAGTCAGGGGCCTGCATTTCCTGTGATGACTCACACTAGTAGAAAGGAATGTAGAGACAACTGAGGTCAGATCTTACCAGTGCCTTCACAGAGTAAACATTGTACATGGCAAGAATCGTTCTCACTGTTGTTTGTACTCTTATTCAAATTCTATTTTTTGATTGATAAAATATATAAGTATCTCAACTGTTTATGAGCATCTCATATATTTTCTTTCTAACATCTCATTATTAAAAGCACCTAAACATGCAGAAAGATGGGAGAACTTTATAGGGAATCCATTTCTTTTATGATCTACTTATCAAGCCATGTTTGTTTGTTTGTTTATATCACAAACACTAATTCTTTCTCAGTCTCCCCTCACAAGGTCTCTCCCCCATGCTCCCTCCCCTTCTTCTCTGAGATGGTGTGACCTCCTCTAGGTTTCCCCCTCCCACCTTGGCATGTCAACTCTCTTCAAGATGAGGCAAATCCTCTCCCACTGTGGCCAGATAGGGCAGCCTTGGAGACTCAATTGCAATGTCTGTTACATATGTGCAGGGGACCTAAGTCCGGCCAGTGTATGCTCTTTGGTTGGTGGCTTAGTCTTGAAGAGCTCCCAGGGCTGAAACCCTGAGTTCAGTTCTTAGGATTCATATGGCAGACAGTGACTTGTTGGGACCCACATGATAGGCATAAGGACTATTCTGGTAGCTGTCTTCTGACTTTCACATGTGCATCATGTCAGATTACATCACAGCAAATAAATTAAAATAAATATAAATAAACCACAAAACTCAGTTCATTCAAATATGGGGAAGAGATGGGTTACTAGTATAATTTTCCTTCCAGAGATGGACAACATCACAACTTCTTAAGAAATATTGTGCAATGGATTCCATTTTATTTACTCAATTATTTATTAACATTATTACACACTAATTGTATTTACTTTCATATTTTTTAAGCTAGGCTCCTGCATCTTCTTACCATGCTTTATTTCTTGAATTTACCATTTCTTTACTTTCTGGCATTACCTCTTTCTATAGGCTCATTTGGTGTTAACCTTTGAATAATCCATTTCTCCAAAAACCAATGGTTGTTTTATTGTAATGATGTTTAGAAGCTAAGATGTGGGCCCAGTTCTGCTTATTGCCCCCCCTCAAATCAGTTAGTAGATTCCCCTTTTCCTTTTTTCTTTCTTCTTCTGTTCTTGCCCCACCCCTCTCTAAATGTATCTTTAATCCCCCTTTTAAAACTTATATTTATTATTCATTAATCTTTTTTTTTTTAACAGTCCAGTCATTATCCCCCTCTTGGTCTGCCCTCCGACTGTTACTCATCCCACTCCTCCTCCTCTGTCTCTAAGAGGATGTTCCCACACCACAACTTCTACCCCACCAGACCCCTTCTTGGGGCCTCAAGACTCTCAAGGGTTAGGTGCTTCTTCTCCTACTGGGGCAAGACCACCCAGTACTCGGCTGTATATGTGTCTGGGGCCTCATATCAGCTAGTGTATACTGTCTGATTCTGGAGCCAGTGTCCGAGAGATCCGAGGGGTCCAGGTACGTTGAGACTTCTGGTCTTTCTATGGCGTTGACCTCCTCCTCAGCTTTTTTCAGTCCCTACCCAATTCAACCACAGGGGTCCCTGACCTCCAGCCACTGGTTGGGTGCAAGTGTCTGCATCTGACTCCTTCAGTTGCTGGTTGTGCCTCTCAGAAGGCAGCCATGCCAGGCTCCCATCTGCAAGAACATCATAGCATCAGCAACAGTGTCAGTCTGTGGAGCCTCCGCTTCAGCTGGATCCCAGTTTGGGCTGGTCACTGAACCTCCTTTCCCTCAGTCTCTTCTCCATTTTTGTCCCTGTAGTTCTTGTAGACAGGAACAATTCTGGGTCAGAGTTTTTGAGTGTGGGATGGGAATCCTTCCACTTGATGCTCTGTCTTTGTACCGGAGGTGGACTCTTCCCACTGTAGGGCAATTCATCTAAGGTCCCTCCCTTTAAATCCTCAGAGTCTTTCATCTCCCAGAGTCTTTCATCTCCCAGGTCTCTACGTTTTAGAGAATCCCCCGACCTCCTACCTCCTGAGTTTGCCTATTTTCATTCTTTTTGCTGGTCTTCAGGGCTTCACTCCTGTTCCCCTCCCAATACCTGATCGTGTTCCCTTTATTCCTTCCATGTCCCCTTTCCCACTCAGATCCCTCCTTCCCTCTTCCCTTTGCGATTGCTTTCTTTTTCCACTCAAGGGGGATTGAGGCATTCTCACTAGGGACCTTTGGCTCCTTAACCTTCTTGAGTTCTGTGTATTGTATCCTGGGTATTCTGCACTTTTTTTTTTGGCTAATATACACTTATTAGTGAGTTCATACCATGCATGTAATTTTGGGTCTGAGTTACATCACTTAGGAGGATATTTTCTAGTTCCATCCATTTGCTTGCAAAACTCAGGATGTCTTCTTTCTTAATAGCTGAGTAGTATTCCATTGTGTAAATGAACCACATTTTCTGTATCCATTCTTTTATTCTGAGACATTTGGGTTGTTTCCAGCTTCTGGCTATCACAAATAAAGCTGCCATGAACATAGTGGAACATGTGCCCCTGTGGCATGGTGGGACATCTTTTGGGTATATGCCCAAGAGTAGTATATCTGGGTCTTCAGGTAGATCTATTTCCAGCTTTTTGAGGAACCTCCAGATTGATTTCCAGAGTGGTTATACCAGTTTATAATCCCACCAGCAATGGAAAAGTATTCCTCTTTCTTCACAACCTCACCAACATGTATCACCTGAATTTTTATCTTAGCTATTCTGATTGGTGTAAAGTGGAATCTCAGGGTCTTTTTGATTTGCATTTCTCTGATGACTAAGGACTTTGAACATTTCTTTAGGTGCTTCTCAACCCTTTGAGATTCCTCTGTTGTGAATTCTCTGTTTAGTTCTATACTCTATTTTTTGATTGGTTTTTTTTTTTTTTTTTAAGTTTAGCTTCTTTATTTATTTTGGGTATTAGCCCTCTATCAGATGTGGGGTCAGTGGAGATTTTTTTCCCAATCTGTAAATTGCCAATTTGTCCTATTAACTATGTCCTTTATGTTATAGAAGCTTTTTCAGTTTCATGAAGTCCCATTTATCAATTCTTGATTTTAGGGCCTGAGCCATTAGAGTACTTTTTAGGAAATCTCTGCCTCCTGCTGCCCCATACCAATGAGTTCGAAGCTCTTTCCCATTTTGTCTTCTATTAGATTCACTATATCTGGTTTTATGTTGAGATCCTTGAATTTACTTGGACTTGAGCTTTGTGCAAGATGACAAATATGTATCTATTTTCCATCCATGTTTTACCTGTCTGAATGTATCTCATGTTTTCCTGGTGGTAATTGCTCTTTGTCTTTATCTCACCATCTCGTCAGCTTTTGTGCCTCTATATCGTTCCTGTTACTAATGCATGATTCTGTCCTCTTTGCTGACAACCCTTCATAAGAGGCCTGCCTCCTCATTTCCTCTCATCTATTGAGAGTGGTTCTGAGTTCTGGTGTTCCTGGAGCTAACCTACTCTATTCTGTAACCTGTGTTACCTGGACCCTGCAGCCTTTCAGTAATATCATTGTGATATCTGCCAAGGTCCCTGGAGTTGAGAGCTTCCATCTCTGGTTTACTTCTTTCAAACTTGAGTCAGTTCTGGTCAGTTAGTCATCTCAGAATGCCCAGGCTCCCTCCTGAAATTTCACAACCACATTAGATATCCTCTTACCATGTGGGGATCAGTTTGTTCTGTAAGACTTCAGAAGCCGATCTCAGCCTGGATTTTCTTAAGAAGTCTGCAACCACACTTCCCTACTCCTTAACCATCCTAACGATATTCTTCATATCGTTGTGGTCTTCCTGTTTCTGTCCCCAGGCCAAGGAGCCAGGGGAGATGGAGCCTGGGCTACTCGAAGAGCCCAACACGGTTCTCTTTTGGTCTCCACTAGTCTGCTTTTTAATTCTTTTTATTCAGTTGGACAGAGTTCTTCTCATCACAGGATCTTCTCACCATATAGTCCATGTGCCGAGTCCTCCAGACTCTTACTTCCTAGATTCCTAAATGCTACTCACAATGAAGGAAGTTAAATCTTTCCAAGTAGAAAGTTACTTTTATAAGTTTTTTTCTATATTTTTTATAACTTTGTTCTTGAAATGCGCATATCTTTGTTCTTGGATTTTTTTTCTCCTTGCAGGAAGTGTGTGTATAGATTCACAGAATTATTCACCCTTTTTCAAAAGATTAATTAAGGTTTATTAAATGCCTATATGCTTTTTTTTCAGTTTTGCACATTTAAAACCTCAATATGAAAATATTTATTAACTGCTACTGATTTGTCTTTGTTAAACTTGGTAAATATCAGAAACGAGGTGATTTCTATTCAGTCATCCTTAGGAAGCCACTGTTGTCTCCTAAGTAGCAGCATCAGGAACTAGGGGCAATGGTAAGTGAGAGATGGAGTATTAATATTTCACAATATCATACAACCACGTTAGCACACACATCTGCAAGTGAATGTATGTGTGCAGGAGCATGTGTGTGGTCTATTGGAAGCCATTCGCATAACCACAGTGATTGTTATGGATTCTCTTAGACATCTCAGTTCACACTTGCTCATGAATGCATCACTCTAGACTGCAACACAGAACTCCAAGTTCTCTGTACTGGGTACTCACCCACCCAACCTTTGCCTCTCGTGATGTCATGCTGAAGCTTAGGGAGCCTGGTGAAGGTTTGTTGATGCCTCTGTTGCCACCCTTTAAGGTCATGTTCCGGTGAGTCACACGGACTAAAGCCAACCCAATGAAGGAAGAAGGTCTTTCCCTGCCTTTGTGCCACTGTCACTTCATCTGGATCACTGATGTGCTTGTCTCTTCTGACATCATGTAGGAGAATGGTCCTTTGCCTCTTTTTGTTTTCTCACCAAAGCCTTTCTCCCATAATGCAGTGTTCAAGATCTCTCTATGCATGGAACAAGAAGAAGATGAATAATGTAATACAGAATCTATCCAAAATACAGAGAAACCGTCCAGAGTGCATAAGAGCCAACTACCAAGTACCTTCATGTAGAACTGGAGATGGACCACTCAGATCACTAGTCTCTTACTGAGTATATTTTTGTGCCTAAAGAGGTTTCCTGGAATTTTGCAGTTATAGCTCCTGACAATCTGCTCCATCACTGCTCAGAGTGCCTGCTTTTCTGAAATCCAATAATAAATACAACTTAATTAAAATCTCACCATTTGCTACTTTTAAAAATCTAGCATAATTATTTAAATACATCTTTATGTCCTAGATATCTATTTTGTTATGTATTGTCTCTGATTATCTTCTAAAGGGACAGACCAAATTGCTACATTAGGGACTATTTCATTTGTTTTAGCTAAGTCATGGGAAAGCATGATTGTAATTGTTTACTTTCTGATTGTCTTTGTTGTGGGAAACAAATCAAGATCTACCATGACCCCAGATAATCTTTTACCATGAACTTTGAAAACTCAGACCCAATAGATAGTCTTTAACCTACACAAGTGTTTTTTTTTTTTTTAGAACAAAAGCTGTTTTTTTCTTTTTTCCAAGTCACTCCAAGATTTATAAAGTTGTAAAATCAAGTAGTCAATGCTGTAGAATAATATGCATCCTTGGACAGGTCAGGGATTTTGCATGATGAAGATAGATTTGTTAATGTCTAATTTGACAAAAAAAGGCAGAATAACTTTTAATTTTTGAGAAAGAAAATGAAATACCACATTTCTAAAAAATACAGCTTAAAATAATACACACTGAAATGCTATCTACTCTATTTAAATATTTTACAATGTGCAATCCTTTAATTTATTAAAGTATAAACAAAATATCTGATTTCTGTTTCTTAATTATTTGAAGTGCTTGTTGAATTGTCTAGTCTAGAAACTTAAAATTATCTGGTATTTGTCTTTTCACGTAATAATTATAGTGAAAATATACATACTAAGAAAAATATAAAGATAAATTCTCATTATACAGTTTATTTTGATGTTACTATTTCACACTTTCCCATGTATGTGACTTTTTAAAAACTGATGCTGTGTTGTAAAAAACTGCCATGTAACCTGCTTTCTTCTTTGAAAATAGAATGATGCATCTGGAATTTCATGAATTATGCTCAATGGCATAATATTTCAGTGCTCTTGGTTAAAATTGTTTTCTTCATTTCTTCTTAGAGCAAAACAAATTTTAAATTTGAAGCATTCAAGGGCCACACAAGAAACATGGGTTGAGATATGCAGTCAGGGTTTAGCTCTGAAGGTTGGGTCTGTCTGTTCATACAATAGGGAACAGGTAGCTTCCTGCTGTCTCCTGGTTTTGAAGTTTTCTTTTCCTTTCTTTCCTCATTTTTCTCAGCCTCCTCTTCCCATCCCATCCTTCCTGTTCCCTCTTTTTTAGATGATATGATCTTCTGTGGTGTTCCTTCTGGGATGGTCTCACAGGTGTGACGTGCACCTAACCTCCTGTCCATGGTCCCCTCATATACCATAATTCAGATACCCAGAGTTTCCCAGAGAACTCTGAGCTGAAATGCTGGCCTTACCTATCAAACACCCACTGATGCTATTGATTTTACTTTGGTTTTGGCTTCACTGTCTTCCCTATCTGCCAGCTTAGCAACAAAATTAAAATGCACTTAACATTTTATTCAGAATTTGACTATTTTTAATAAAAAAGATTATTTTGTGAATCTCTTCTGCCATATGATGAAGGTCAAGAATATTTACTTTGAAAGATTAAAACTATGTCATGTGTATTTATATTTGTATATTTACTACAGGGAAATGGTGCTCTATTTAATTTAAATGTTTATGAACAGCCTATTAGCCAACTGTCAGTGAAATTTCTTTTAGAAGTCTATATTATAATATCATAGTATAGGAAATAATCTTTAAACTTTATTTTGAATACTTCCTAAATGTGAGTCATATTTTCTTTTGCATTAATCGACTCTATAGACATTGTTTCATTTATAGAAATATCAAGTGAGAAATACAATGTCCCTTATTCACATGATGAGATGCATATTTGACATCGCACATTGTTAAAAGTTAACAATAGGAAATATTTTATAATTAAGATTGCATCTACAATATATTCCTCTTTCAGGTAAGTGTATCAGATTAGGACCCTAGTGGGTATAGTTGTTTTCTTATAACCACAGGGGGAGTAGCCACTAAGCCTTATTATTTTATAGGCTATCCTAATGTAGTCTAACTTGTGTATTTTTGGAATAGATTTTATTATGCATGTTTAAGGTACACAACAATTTTGTGGGATATATGTGGACAGTAAAATGGTAACAATGGCCAAGCAAATTAATATGCCTATCATCTCATAGACTGACCCATTTTTCACTTGCTTTTTGTTTTTAACAAAAGCAGCTAAAATCTATTCACTTGGCAGAAATCCCATGTGTGGTGCAATTTTATTAATTAGTGCTCTCATGCTGTACATTGTCTCCTCACACATTTTTTATCGTTCATCTCTACTGTTCTTAACCAGTGGGATGTACCCTCCTATTGCCCATGCTCACACTCCTTGGGTCCAGACATACTTTCTATCTTTCTATATTTGAAGTTTAAAAAATCTACACACAATTAAGATTATTTTATGTAGTACAATGTCCTCCAATTTCTGGCTTATTTGTTCTAGCACTATGTGACAAATATCAGGGTCTTCTTGTCAAAGATTTAATATTTCGATGTATAGACTTTCACTTTATGCTGGTAAGACACCCGTGATTCTATCTTACCATTATTAATCGTACTGCAGTGAGTGAATATGAAGCTGCAGATATCCTTCTAATAATGTGGTAAATTCCATTCTCTGGTAATATGCACAATATTGGTTATGTACATAGAAGAGGGATTGCTGCATCTTAAGGTAGATAGTTTTGTTTTTAACATCTTTAAGAACCATGGTTCTGTTTTGCACAATGGCTTCAAACTTTCCTTTCTCCACACCCTCACCAGCATTTACATTTTTCAGACTTTTTAGAATTTTTGGTACTAGCTTTTTCTACATGAAGGATGATCCTTGCCGCTCATCTCTGATGGTCAATGACACTGACTATCTTTCCATTCACCTGTGGTCTACTTGTCTATTGTTACAACTATGCTGGTTCAGATACTTTGCTGTCATTGTTTAATTTAGTTTTGCTTGTGTAAGGCTTGGCCTTTGGCTAATGTCAGTGCAAGTCTACATGAACACAGCAATATGACAAGTTGTTCATAGGCTATATGCAACATAAAATAACCTCAGAACTAATAGTTTTCTGGCAGTTGTGTATTTGTTTAACAATAACTATAGCACCTAAGTTAATAGGCAATATAAGCCTATCTGTTGTTATGTATAATGACTTTGGTAAATATTTGACTCATAACTTTCAGAAAGATTGTACAAAAAGACATGAGCTAAATATTTGCACAATTACAGTAGTGACTTATTTTAAGAATTTGCATTAATATTATACTATCAGTTTTAATATGTTTGTTCTTGTGATTGAGCAAACTATATCTCACTTATTTTAAGTAGTCTATATGTCAATGAAATTTATTTCCTGATAAGATTTTTCTCAACTCTTATTAAAAGATTTAATTTTATTTATGTTTATATCTACATGTGTGAGTATATGTCACATGTGTGAGAGCTTTTAGAAAGGCCAGAGGAGGGTTGTAGTTTTCTGGGAGCTGGAGTTACCCCCCCATGGGGAGTCACCTGACTTCGGTGCTGGGAAATGAATTGAGATCCTCTGGAAGAGCAGCAATGCCCCTAACCATTCGCTCCTCTCTCCAGCACCTTCTCTCAACTCTTCATCCAACAATTACTTTGGAAAGTCAGTTGACAAAATCTAAAAGGCGATATAATAGAAATGAGATAAATGTTCCCAATTCTTTCTCTTTTTTTTTGGCATGTTGTAGCACAACCAAAATCAATTTTGCATATTATGTTAGGATTTTTAAAAACAATATTGTATTTCCATTGTATGAATTGACTGGACATTATTAATGTAATCCTATATTTTGTATTGTAGTGAATGGACATCCAATACTCAAGAGAGCTAACATCCGGACTGTTGGCAAGTTGGTGGCTAGATCCATAAGAGAAAGAAAAATGAGACAATTTTATAAATCATGAGAACTGGAATAAATTTTTCAACACAGTGTTCCATTAAATAGTTGATCTTATCTCCTCAGAAATGCATAAGAGTAATGAACACAAAATGGTTTGCTATCAACAGGATGAAAGGCAAACTCTTTGCATATGCAAAGGGGGTGTTGACAAGTTAGTTCATCATGTATAAGTAAGTTTGGATGAGTGGACTTTGTCTTCCTCATTAAACATGTGCTAATCATGATGACATGTGCAGTGTCACTTATTGCTTCTCATTGGACTGAAGTCTGTTGTGCTCCACTGCTAATAAAGGTTACAAACTTTAGAATTCTTAGTTTCAAAATTCCCTGTTTTGATATCTTAAATTTTAATTTATAATTTTTAATCCTTTAAAAATTCTATCAGTGTGATATTTTGTTGAAACAAAACATTTCAAACGGTTTGTCAGAATGTGTCTCATCACTTAAGTCTTTTGGAATTGCTTCTGAAAATGTATCTAGCTCACGGACCACTTTTCTTTGTTTGCTATTCTTTCCTTGACCTCATTGTTCATTATAAAGGAAAGAGCATGCTCTATGCATGAGTTTACTTGGTTTTTATGCTGCAAGAATTTGAAGTGCAGAGGCTACACCATCAATTTCTTAAGAATCCGAGTTTAGTTTTATCCATGTGTCTATTCTTAGAGTCACACTCAATTTCATGAATGAGATTAGAGAATGAGGGTGGGCTCAGCTGTGGAGAAACAGAGTCTCCGTGCAGCACAGACACAGATCTGAGTGAGAAGCCACAGCAAGCATTCTGCATTCTCAGCGTGCTTGACATTGGTCTATTGGGTCTATAACATCCCCCTTGCTCTCAAGGGCCACTTTCATTAGGTAGTTTACTATGAGAATACGCATGGAAGTCATGGAGACAAACTATAGCCAAGGTAATCTAGAAGCCACAAGGTTGTCCAACCAGAAAAGTTTAGCTCTTACGTCCAACAGGGAAGAAAACACTGATAACTGACTAAAATATAGCTTATGTGTGAAATTAAACATATTCTTTTCTACTAACAGTTGCAACAAAATTCACTTTATTGAGAATTTTTTTGTCATTTGTATACCGAAAACAGAAGTGCACAATCAAACATAAAAGAAAATGTAAACATGACTTAGGTCTCAGTATGGCAGGAGACTATCAGCTTGCCTCTGGTTATGGGATTAGTAGA
This sequence comes from Rhabdomys pumilio, assembly GCA_030674055.1. Taxonomy (NCBI): domain Eukaryota; kingdom Metazoa; phylum Chordata; class Mammalia; order Rodentia; family Muridae; genus Rhabdomys; species Rhabdomys pumilio. The sequence continues at coordinate 2,856,880 of JANHMN010000018.1, forward strand.
TAACAAGTTGACTGTATTTGCACCACTGCTATTCTTGAATACTGGGAGAAAAACAGTGTGCAGTTATAATGAAAGGTTCTTATAGATCTGAAAAATAAGATCTCTCATAAGTGTTATGTAATCTTTTTAGTAAATGAATGACAATCATATCTATAGGAGGTAATTAATATAAAATCATGTCAAAGGTATTTTATAAAAATAAAATGAAATTTCATTATGAATATAATCCTGGGAACAGAATATGAAAGTACTTTAAAAAGTGATCACTATTATCTCTGTCTCCTACTTTTGACTATCACTGCTTTTCAACAAACTACAGTAGGGCTACTGAATGTCTTTCAGAAGTGTGGGCCTACATTAAGTCCACTGGCAATATGTCACTTCAAACTGTGGAAGACAGTGTAAGGTCATGGAAAGAAGCCTTCACTTTTCAATAGTCAGATTGTATATAAAAATTGGCACTTGGTGCTCATCAAAGAAGAAGAAATATTGGATGTGCTCTAAATGTCCATTGTGTTTTGGAGCCAACTACCTGATGGAAGTCATCAGTTATATGCAAATGAACTGTCAATGGCTTGCCACAGTTGGCAATCACTGGACTGTGAAGGGTATGTCTTAATAAGAACTGAAGCTCTTCACATACTTTGATTTACTGGAAATAAAATGGAAAAGTCCTTTGAGACTACAAAGGACACTTGTTTCAGATAAAACGTCTAGACAGTAGCAATATATTTATGGCTTTTATTATAGCAGAACTGCAAATTAGAACGGAGTGCTGAAAAAGTCCCTGTGACCCAGCTAAATTCTAAAGCACTGCGGTGGCTGGAGCAGTGCAGTCTTTAAAATGGCTAAGCCAACTAAACAAGAAACCATGGAGGACGGGGGATGCATGCAAGCTCAAGATTTGGTTTCTTACATCTTTTAAAATTGTTTACATTTTACCTTATATATTGTTCATAATTTTTTCTGAAAAATAGCTCTCTATATTAATTAATGAAACTATTAGAACAGTTAGTTGAAAGTTAAGTTTCTGTGAACCTGAAACAGAGATCACAACTCAAAAAATTTCAGTGTAAATGAATTGTTACTTTTCTTTCCAACTTTATTTCCAAAGCATAGATACAACTGAAACTCTTAATTCTCTGTCACTGTTTATATTAAGATGTTCATAGCAATATTTATTTGTACAGTGTTTTCAGTTGTGGTTCTACCATTATAGAACATTGATGAGTAGATCAGCCTTTTCTTTTTTGTTCATACATAATTCCAGGTATGCTAAATTTTTCCTTTAATTCTAAACATCCTGCTGCTTTAAGAAAATATGTGATTTGTTTCATCATGCAGTGGGAGTTAGTAGAAGCTCTGAGCCAAGCAGCCTCCCAGGATTCAGGCCTGTCTGTCCTAAGGTTATTCTTTAAAGCTAAGACTGCAGTCTGCATCCAGGCTCTAAACCATGGGAAGTATGTGGGGAAAGCATTCACATTTCGTACTCACTCCAAGTGGAACTTTTAATAGATCACACCTGTTAATACTTCACTGGCGAGAACTAACTAGTCATCTGCTTCTATCTACATTCGAGGGCAGGACAGGGTGTCATCGATCTTTGCTTGCAGAAAGAGAAGGTTTTTTGGTTTTTTTGTTTTTTTTTTCCGAGATTTTTGTCAGAGGATGTAGACAATCTACATTCTCCCTTATCTTCAGGAACAAGAGATAATTTTTAGTGATTTCACTTAAGTTTGTTATTATTATTATTATTATTATTATTATTATTAATTAGTATTATTAATTAGTATTGTTATTGTTATAATATCATCATAGAATTATACAAAGAATGCAATCATTTCTAAATTCTTCATTTTTTGTTAACTTTCTTATAGAGATCACCAAAACCCTCAAAGCATCAAGCATCAATGTAAAGGAAGTTACTTTTCTTTTAATTGCTTAGGTAGCTACTTACAGATATTAAGGAAATTTCAGTTTTACTTTATATTATACATTTTTATTACTCAATAAAATCATCACAAATAAACAATCTCAGCTATATTTTGATAATGTTTCTTCTTAAAACACTACTCAGTTCCACTTTAGAAACTAATGTTAGAAACTAATTATTGCTAGAGTAATGAAAAAGAACATGGAATTTTATCATCTCCAAAGTTTTCTGTATGAACAATCAAAAACAGATTGGTTGAAGAGTATTCTCCTGGAAAGATCTCAAAGAAATCCAAATACCTGTCCCACCCATAGAAAAAGAAGCGTTAAACAATCAAAATTCAAATACATTTGTTAACATTTTTCAACAACTGTTCTGGCTTCAGCCTGATTCTTTCAAGCCTGCTGGCTCATTCTGAAATAATTCCTTAAACTGCAATTTAAATAAATACAACAGTGGAATCAGAAAAACAACAAAAGAACTTGTTCCTGATGTTTTATGAGAAGTGTCTACATGCTTTATTTGCTTTCCACAATGTTAAACATATATTTTCAGAAAAATGAAAATATATCAACAAACCACAAACTGTTGAGACTCTGTTATAGCCACACTAAATATATTTTAGAGATTAGCTATGTGGGGAGAGACAGTGAGCACAGGCATCTTTACTCCTGGGACTCCTCATGTGCACATCGCACTCTAGTGATCCTGAGGTAAATGATTGTGGTATGACTTTTGACTGATATTCCTGATATTAGTGAGGCAATTCTGGTGTGATATTCTGGTGATGTACTTATTTTGCAATCTTAATATGTTTTTGCATGATATATGTCTTTAAATATGTACTTTGTGTCAATATAGGTAGTGTGTTAGTAAGGGTTGGTTTCTATTGCTGTGAAGTGATACCATGACCATGGCAACTCTTATTTTTTATTGTTTATTTATTTATTTATTTATTTATTTATTTATTTACATTTCAGATGGTATCCCCCTTCCAAGTTTCCTCTCCAGAGCACCCATTCCCTTTCCCCTGCTTTTATGAGGGTGCTCCCCAACCCACCAACTCACTCTGACCTCACTGCCCTAGCATTCTTCTACATTGGGGCATAGAGTCTCCACAAGACCAAGGCCCTCCCCTCCCATTGATGCAGATAAGGCAATCCTCAGCTACATATGCAGCTGGAGCCATGGGTCTCCTCATGTGTACTCTTTGGTTGGTGATTTTGTCCCTGGGAGCTCTTGGGGGGGTCTGGTTGGTTGATTTTGTTGTTTTTCCTATGGGATTGAAACCCCTTCAGCTCCTTCAGTCCTTCCCCTAACTCCTCCGTTGAATTTCCTGTACTCAGTCCGATGTTTGGCTGTAAGCATCCTCATCTGTATGGGTCAGGCTCTGGCAGAGCCTCTCAGGGGACAGCTGCACCAGGATTCTGTCAGCAAGTGCTTATTGGAATCACCAATAGTGTCCGGGTTTGATGTCTACAGATGGGATAGATCAGTCTCTGAATGGTCTTTCCTTCAGCCTTTGCTCCACTCTTTGTTCCTGCATTTCCTTTAGACAGGCACAATTCTAGGTTAATATTTTTGAGATGGGTGGGTTGCCCTGTCCCTTAATAGGGGACTGTGCCTAACCAGTGGATATGGGCTCTACAGATTCTATCTCCCTTTTGTTGGAGATTTCAGCTAATGTTATCTTGTTGGGTCCTGGGAATCTCTTGCTTCCCTGACCTCTGGGACTTTTTAGTGGCTATTCCCCAGTTCCCCATCACCCATTGCTATATACATTCATTCAATTTCCTGACCATTTGTACTTCTCCCCCATCTACTCCCACACCTGATCCTACCCCTTTTTCTCTACCACTCTGCTTTCCCTCCAAGGTCCCTCCCTCCCTCTACTCCCTGTGATTATTTTGTTACCTCTTCTAAGTAGGCCTGAAGCATCCATACTTTGTGGTCTGTGAGTTGTAACGTGGGTATTCCAAGCATTTTGGCTAATATCCATTTATCAGTGAGTACATACCATGTGTGTTCTTTTGTAACTGGGTTGCCTCACTCAGGATGATATTTTCTAGCTCCATCCATTTGCCTAAGAATTTCATGAATTCATGATTTTTAGTAGCTCAGCAGTATTCCATTGTGTAAACATACCCTATTTCCTGTATCCATTCCTCTGTTGAAGGACATCTGGGTTGTTTCCAGGCTCTGGCTATTATAAATATGGCTGCTACGAACATAGTCGAACATGTGTCCTAATTACATGTTGAAGCATCTTCTGGGTATATGCCCAGGAATGGTATAGCTGTGTCCTCAGGTAGTCCTATGTCAAATTATCTGAGGAAATGCCAGACTGATTTTCAGAGTGGTTGTACCAGCTTGAAATCCCACCAGCAATGAATTAATCCTCTTTTTCCACATTTTTTGCCAGCATCTGCTGTCACCTGAGTATTTGATTTTAGCCTTTCTGACTGGTGTGAGGTGGAATCTCAGGGTTGTTTTGATTTGCATTTCACTTATTACTAAAATACATTTCTTTAGGTGCTTCTCTGCCATTCAAGATTTTTTAGTTGAGAATTCTTTGTTTAGCTCTGTAACCCATTTTTTATACGTAAAACAACATATAATTCACTTGACTAAGTTGTAGAAAATGTAAATATAGCACTTTGTAAATGGCATGTAAAAGGATCCAAAATCAAAGGAAAAGTTTTCAGCATCATTGAAGATACTGAAAACTACAAAACAACATATCTAGAAGCATCAGTAATAGTGCCAACAACAACACTGAAAACAATTCAGGAGAAGTAGAATGCTTAAATATTTAGAGATGTCATATAAAGTTACACACACACACACACACACACACACACACACACACACACGAGAAAATAGATTGGCAAATTTCTTTATTTATTTATTTTTTTTTTTGCTTTTATACCATTTTAATTACATGCAAGTATTAAGGTCAGTTCTAGGTTGAGGAACTAGCAATACAATAGATACAAATAGAAAAAAAAAAAGCAAGGCAGTAAGTACTGTGAACACTCCCATGATCACTGTTTCTAAGAGATTATTAGGATGACCAAGATGACCAAGGTATTTGAGCCAACTTCCCTGTCCTAGCCCAAAGTCATTTTCATGTCTAAAGCCCACTTCCTTGTTCTAGCCTAAAATCTAGATTCCTGCCTGAAATTACATTTTTGTTCTAGCCTAATGTCAGATTTCTGCCTGAAGCCCACTTCTTTGTCTTTGACCAGTGTCATATTTATGCCAAGAACCCCATTTTCTTGTCCTTGGCCCATGTCAGATTCTTTCCAAGTAGCCCCAAAAGCTCTCCGCCTCTACCCCCTTTTCATTTCATAAACAAGACTGAGTCTGTCTTAGGTCATTCTGACAAGAATCCTTTCCTTACCTATCCTGGAATATGCATTATCAAAAGCAATGCACTTCTGTCTTAGGTTGGCAAGGCTCTGTGCAGAATTTTACCCATCCTTGGCTTACTAGTCTGTTAATTTAATTACTCTATCTGGGGATGCATTTTCAGTTTCAAGCCATGTACTTTGGCTGCCAACATATTGATGACTTGTTAAAGACAAGCTTTAACATGTTGGGCAGGAATAAAGGTATTCCCAGGACAAAAAGGTCTAGCATAATCAAGCTATATATGCCATTCTTGAAGCTTGACCAAAATATAAATTTTGACCTTGGGCCATGGGTGATTTTATCAGCAGGATCTGCCACATCAATGCTCAGCAGAGCAGTATTCTTGAAAGTCATAAGCTCAGTATGCAAAATTAGAACACTCAGAGAAGTGTTAGAATTTTGCTAAATACCCTGCAAGTGTCTTTAAAATTTTCCTAGTTATAATGGCTATCACTGTAAATTTTAGAACTAACATGAAGCCAATGGTATTTGGCATGACACTTGAGATTGCTCCTTACTCTTAAACTCTGAACCTCCTTCCAATAATTTGAATAGGATAAAGAGTATCAATCCATTCTTCCAAATGCCTATCTAAATCCTCTTGTATATTCAACACATTAGTAACATTTTTTTGCTAAGTGATTAACAAAAGTAGCTGTCTTAACTTCTTGTGTCAAAGCAATTGTAGAAGCAGTGGTGCTAGCATTTAATGTAATTAAGATGTTATACCAGCAATAATCAAGCCCACTACCCTCTTGCTTCTGCTTAAAGCCTGACTCACTTCTTCCAGTACTTGTAAGCTTTTTTTTTTTTCAGAGTATCACGGTTTTCTAATACTCAGGGCAATAAAACAAAAGCTGGTTGATAGACCTCCATAACTGACATGCTAGATTTCAACACACTAACACAATAGAAAGTGTATAATCAGTGCAACTTACATAAAATACTGTAGAAGAAACAAAAGTAATTTTAACTTGACAATTAAAAGAGCCTTAACACATGTACTAACACTTGTCTGAAACCCAGACCCTGCCCCAACTTTATTTCTTGCTAACATAACATCATAGAAAACTGCAGCTAACTTTTAAATATGTTTTTGAAAATGTCCAAAACCAGACTTCCAAATGAAGACTGTCATTTCCAATATTGGGTTTATTTCTAGACCAATAAATGATTGAGTCCAAATAATTGGTCAAATTTAAGAAAAATACAAAAGTCATTATAACTTCTCTTTTTGTTTCTCTGTTCCAGAAGCTCTAAAAACTTGAGGCAAGGCATCTAGTCCCATCAGGGGTATAGGTAAGCAAAGTTGGGTCAGGAACATATCTCCAATACTGCTTCCCAGTCAGCATTGTCAGGACATTCAACAATCTCACAAGTCAGTGTCATTCTTTGTCCCAGCATCAACATGTCTCACCAATCACTCTTGCAGCCACCATGGCTCCTTCAGCTTCCTGCAGAAAAATCACAAACATGCTCTATTTTCCATATTAAATACCTGATCGGGATCATGTATTTATTTTATTTATTTATTTATTCTGTCCAGGATCTTTTGGCTTTTATAGTCTCTGGTGTAATTCTGACAGGTCTGCTTTTATAAGTTACTTGACCTTTTTTCCTTACTGCTTTTAATATTCTTTCTTTGTTTTGTGCATTTGGAGTTTTGATTATTATGTGATGGGTGAAATTTCCTTTCTGATCTAGTCTATTTGAAGTTCTGTAGGTTTCTTGTATGTTCATGGGCATCTCTTTAGGTTAGCGAAGTTTTCTTCTATAATTTTGTTTAAGCTATTTACTAGTCCTTTAAGTTGGGAATCTTTGTTCTCTTCTATACTTACTATCCTTAGGTTTGGTCTTCTCATTTTGTCCTTGATTTCCTGGGTGTTTTGGGTTAGGACTTTTTGCATTTTTTTAAATTTTCTTTGATAGTTGTGTTAATGTTTTCTATGGTATCTTCTGCACCTGAGATTCTCTCTTCTATCTCTTGTATTCTGTTGGTGATACTTGCATCCATGACTCCTGATCTCTTTCTTAGGTTTTCTGTCTCCTGGGTAGTCTCCCTTTGCAATTTCTTTATTGCTTCTACTTCCATTTTTATGTCCTAGATAGCTTTCTTCAATTCTTTCACCTGTTTGCTTGTGTTTTCTTGCAATTCTTTAAGTGATTTTTGTGTTTTCTCTTTAAGGGCTTCAACCCATTTACCTGTGTTCTTCTGTATTTCTTTGAGGGAGTTATTTATGTCTTTCTTAAAGTTCTCTATCATCAATATGAAAAGTGATTTTAAATCTGAATCTCGCTTTTCCAGTGTCATGATGTATTCACTGTGGGTCCCTGTTCCAGAGGGCATTCCATGATGATCTTCATTCCGGCCTGGTGAGGGGGTCAGGGCCAAGGGGACAGAGTGTGAGCAGGGAGGGGAGATCACCTGCCTTCGCTGTTGCCTCTGCTTGCTTCTCTGCTCTCACCACCTGGCCACTTTCAGTTGCGCACCTGCCTCTGTGCTGAGCCCAGGCTGGGCCGATATGGATATGAAGCTGGCTAGCTGGCAAGGAGGCAGATTAGTGTCCCAGGCAGGTTCTGGGAAAGCAGATCTCTTCCCAAGCGTTTAGCTCTTGCTACAAAAACTCTCAGACACTGGGATGATTCTCAAATGTGTTGTAGAACAACCAGTTCTCTGAGGGCTCTAAGCTTCTCTCTTGATAGAGGCCACTGTGGGACCCAGATGGCTTCATCAGAGAGTCAATCCAGGCAGGGAGTATTAAATCTAACAATGGCCCCTACAATTGAGGGTGATTTGGAGGAGGGTTTTTTGTGTCTCTTTGGGTACTATTTTCTTCATAAGTAATATCCTCTATCTTAATGTGGTCTCTTTCTGATTGGGTGGTAAGAACCACATCTAAGACTTGTAAGATATCTCTCCCTAAAAGGTTGGTGGCTACTTGAGCCACCAGGGGTTGTATGAGGCCAGTAGCTCCATTTGGGTCTTCTCACCTGTAGGTTTCTTTGGTGATGAATGCAAAAGAGGTACCCCCCTATGCCTAGGAGCTGGGGTCCAGGGATCAGTTACCAGTATTGTGGGACCTTTTGCTGTCTTAAAATTGTCCTATCTGCTCCAGTATCAATAAGATATTTGAATGGTCTATCACCTATTTTAATGTTTAATTTGGGGTGGGAGCCTTCTGAGATACTAGACACCCATAAGGCATAAACCGAATCCAAGAACACATTTAAATGATCATCAAGTAGACTTCATCCCAGGTGTGTAGGAATGGTTCAATATATGGAAATCCATCAATGTAATCTATCATATAAACAAACTTAAAGGAAAAAACCCACAGGTCCATCTCACTAGATACTGAAAAAGCCCTTGACAAAATTTAACAGCCCTTCATGGTAAAAGTCTCAGAAAGATCAGGAATCCAATGCCCATACCTAACCATAATAAAAGCAGTATGCAGCAAACCAATAGTCAATATTAAACTAAAAGAAGAGAAACTTGAAGCAATCCCACTGAAATCAGGGACTAGAAAAGGCTGCCCACTCTCTCTTTATTCAATATAGTACTCAATGTTCTAGCCAGAGCAATTAAACAGTTGTTTGACCAAACAGATCAGATAGAAATTGGAAAGGAAGAAGTCAAAATATCACTATTTGTGGATGATATGATAGTATACTTAAGTGACCCCAAAAATTTCACCAGAGAACCCCTAAACCTCATAAACAACTTCAGAAAAGTGGCTAGATATAAAAAAAAAATCTCTAATCAGTAGCCTTCCTTTACTCAAAGGATAAATGGGCTGAGAAAGAAATTAGGGAAATGATACTTTCACAATAGACACAAATAATATAAAATATCTTGTTGTGACTATTAACCAAGCAAATGAAAGATCTGTATCACAAGAATTTCAAGTCTCTGAAGAAAGAAATTAAAGAAGATCTCAAAAGATGGAAAGATGTCCCATGCTTATGGATAGGCAAGACGAGCATAGTAAAAATGGCTGTCTTACCAAAAGTAATCTACAGATTCAATGCAATCTTCATCAAAACCAGGATAGTAAAAGCTGTTCTCAACAATAAGAGAACCTCCTGGGGAATCACCATCCCTGACCTCAAGCTGTACTACAGAGCAATAGTGATAAAAACCACATGGTACTGGTACAGAGACAGACAGGTAGATCAATGGAATAAAACTGAAAACTCAGAATTAAAACCACACACCTATGGTCACCTGATCTTTGACAAATAAGTCAAAACCATCCAGTGGAAAAAAGACAACATATTCAACAAATGGTGCTGGATCAAGTTGCAGCCAGCATGTAAAAGAATGCAGATTGACCCATTTTATCTCCTTGTACAAAGCTCAAGTTCAAGTGGATCAAGGATGTCAAAACAATATATACTGAATCTAATAGAAAAGAAAGTGGAAAAGAGCCTTGAATACATCGGCACAGGGGAAAATTTCCTGAAAAGAACTCTAATGGCTCTAAGATGAGCTATAGACAAATGGGATCGCATAAATGTGAAAAGCTTCTGTAAGACAGAGGACAAAGTCAACAGGATAAAACAGCAACCTAGAGAGTAGAAATAGAAATTCTACTTCACAGAGATAGAAAGAGATCTTTACCAATAGATAGAAAAAGATCTTTACCAACCCTACATCCAATAGAGGGCTAATATTCAGTATATTCAAAGAACTCAAGAAGTTAGACTCCAGTGAACCAAATAACCCTATTAAAAATGGGGCACAGATCTTCTAGTCTGTGCCAGCACCAGGAACAATCCTTGGGAGCCAGCTCTGCAACCAATCCCCCCTGAAACCCAGGGAGGATGGGCTCCCAGGAGCTCTAACATACCCAGGAACATAGAATAATAGGATCACAGGCTCTCAGGAGCTTGGGCACACCAGGACTTTAGGATCCCAGAAGCAGTCTGACTCCCAGGAGCTATCACACTCAGGAGCTCAGGATCACAGGATCACAGAGACAGCTGGACTCTGAAGGGTTCTGTCACAAGCAAGATAACAGGACAGACAGGCTCCAGTGAGAGACAGTAAGTGAAGGTAGCGCTAGAGACAACCAGATGTTAAAAGACAAGCACAAGAATATAAGCAACAGAAACCAAGGTTACTTGGCATCATCAGAACCTTTTTCTCCTACCATATCAAGTCCTGAATTGTGGTGGGCTGTGAGAAGCAGCTGGGTACCTGGTCGAGCATAGGCCTAGAACCTCAGAATTTTATCGGATGGCATGTGTTTGGCTCTGCTCCCAGGCCCTGGTTATTTTCATTCAGCTTCAGCCCTCCACAACCCCTCCCGCAGAGCAGTCTATGGCCATTAGTCATGAGTAACAGTGCCTCAGGCTCTCCCACATGTAGATGATTTATCTCCAAGCTCTCAGACCAAGCCAATAGGTGTTATCTGCTGCCAGACCCTAACCCACCCGAAACTTTATATAAGGGCGCTATTCAGGAGAAGTAAAATGTGTGCCAGAATCATCTCGGTGTCTGAGAGTTTCTGTAGCAAAAGCTGTAACACTTGAGAAGAGATCTGCTCTCCTGGAACCTGCCTGGGACACCAAGCTGCCTCCTTGCCAGCTAGCTGGCTTCTTATCAGCCCAGCCCAGGCCGGCTCAGTGTGGAGAGACAGGTGCAGCACCTGAGAGTGACCGGGCAGAGAAGTGAGCAGAGGCAACAGCGGAGGCAGGTGATCTCCCCTCCCTGCTCACACTCTGTCCCCTTGGCCTTACTCCCTCACCAGGCAGCGCCAAAGATTGTAATGGAACAAGCTCCGGTACAATGACCCACAGCTGGAGACCAACATCTGGCTCGAACAGCTATGCAGCTGCAGGAACTGATACTGCGGGAAGGTGAGCCCCCCCAACTCTGGAGACAGACAACCTGATCCTTTTCCTGTTGTGCTTTCAGTCAGAGCCATTGCAGGAATTTAAATAAGCCGAAGGAACAACTGAAGCCTCCTGGCCAGAGCTGCTCTCTGGTGCTGGCTGAAGGTCCCTCTGGCCTCTGTTTAAATCCCAATAGCCCACAACAGGCATTAGCAAAGACTATCTAGACTCTTTAAAGAAAAAAGAAAAACCTGGTAATGCAGCAGCCACATAAAAACCACAAAACGGCTGCCAGTTCTAAATCTGTGGGAAGGCTTAGCGTTTTGGACCTTTGTGGAATCCCCCAAAGTCAATAGGCCAAGGGAACATTCCCATTGGACAAAGTGTTTCTCCATTTTTCTGTCATGGGCAACCTCACATAAAAAAATCACTCCAGGCCAGGCAAATATGTGCCCTACTAAAATCCCACGGAATAAAAATAGCCAAAAAAAACCAAGCCTCCTTGTTTTGGGAGGAAGTCCTTCAGATAGCACCATGCATGGCTGAGGACAATATTTACAATCCAGACTCATGGAGCAGAGTAGTTTCTCTCATCAAAAACAGAGATAGGAAAAAAAAAAAAAAAAACCTTGTGAGTTTTTGCCAATCTTAGTTGCAATTTGGAAATGTATAGGGCCACATAAAATAGGACAGACTGAGAACAACACAGCTCCTGACTCCCCTCAGTCAAATGAACCCAAAGATCAAGGTTCCAAAAATCATGCTATTTCAGACCTCACAGCCCTCACTCAACTAAGAGAAATAAAATCCATCTACCCACTCCTCCCCCCTTATGCCTTAAAGAAAATGCCAAACAAACCATCTGCTCCTCCTGCCCCTCCATCTACCTCCCAAAGGGAAGGCTCCATTAAAATACCAAAGGAGCTCTCACTTGCCTCTCCCCTTACTCCACCAATTCCTATCCAACCAAAGAGAGATAATCCCTTCTCCCTTCTCCAAGCTGCAAAAATGAAAGACCTTCAGAACCCATAGATAAAACCCTGCCAAATTTCATAGTCCCTTATACTCAACCATCAACTACTCAGCAACTCTGCAATTTCAGGGACTCCCATGCAAAAACTAACCCCACCTCCCATGCTACTCAGGAGTCTGATACAGAACTTGAAACCCAAACTGCTCAAGCATTCCCAGTTAATATCAAACCCCCTAGAGCTAAACCACTTAACTGGTACCCATTCCAGGCCTTAGACCTAAAAGAACTCAGGCAAGCAGTGAAGGAAGATGGCATTCACGCACCATAAACAAAATCTCTCCTACAGAGCCATATTGCCAACTTAAATACCCACCAAGATTGAAGAGTTAGTTGCCATTGTGCTCTTCCTGGCCCAATGTTTCTGAAGTGGAAAACCTATTTTCATAACAAATGTCTCAACAAGTCAGATACCAGGAGAGAGGCAATGACGCCAAATGGGGTTTTAATGAACACTTTGGCCAGGAAGATTTCTCTACTGGAGCACAGCAAGATACTATGAGCAGGTTCACCTTTGTGCAGTTCAAGCATGGGACAGGCTCACTCCACCATCGGGGTCACAAGACCCTGCCTACTCCCTGCTCTCTCTCCATCAGAAGCCTGGAGAATCCCTATCTGATTTTATTCTCAGAACTAAATGAGCTTAGAAAGAAAAATCTCCAACCCCACAGCTAGAGACCTCCTTCTTAAAACCATTGTTTGGGAAGGCATGACTTCTGAGTCTAGACTAGCTTGCCAAGGTCTCCGGGAATAGCATCATGATAAGTGGATTGTGACAACCTGAGAAATAGGAACTGCATCACACCAGGTTGCATCCATGACTCAGGCATTTGTGGCACAGTAAAAACAGAAGGAATCTGCTACAAATGTGGAAAGGCAGGACATTGGAGGAATCAATGCCCACAAAACTCTCCTATAACAGATCCTACTCCCCCTAAGGCAATCTGTCCCGCTGCAGAAAAGATTTCCACTGGAGGAGGCATTGTACCGCTCTATATGATAAGAATGGTAAGCCACTAGAGCCTTTAAACTTCAAATGGGGCCAGCCTCAACAATAAGAGGGACAACTTTTATTGAGTATTTTTTTGCATCAATATTCATAAGGGAAATTGATCTAAAGTTCCCATTCTTTTTTGCGTCTATGTGTTGTTTAGGTATCAGTGTAACTGCGGCTTAATAGAAAGAATTGGGTAATGTTCCTTTTTTTTCTATTTTGTGTCATAGTTAGAAAAGTATTGGTATTAGGTTCTCTATGAAGATATGATAGAATTTTGCACTGAAAAAGATTTCTGCAAGGAAAGATTACAGTACACATATGTCTATCATAAGTTTTCGTGAAGGCACTTCTTAATAGAGAGAATTTAAACCAGACTGATTGAGAAAGCAGAGTAGACTAGTAGTAGGTTTCACAAATAATTAAAATTTTGGTCCTATAGTAAATCTTGGAAGAAATATAAATGGTAGCAGGACACAAACAACTGGCCCAAATGATGTTCAAATGTTGATGTTTCAACATTAAGTATATCTCAAGTGAAAATATTATTTTAGTATTGTACAGGAAGAATTTTGTTTTTCTCACCTGTTGTAAGAGACATGACTAACACTCCTAACACTCTAACAAGAGACAGATCAGCAATATATATGTATATGATATATATATATATATATATATATATCATATATATATATTGTATATTTTTAAGAATAACGTTAATTTAGTGACTGTCTTAAGAGACATGGAAGCTTCAGCAATGAAGACACACCTATGGGGACACTTCTTTTATGCCAAGCTGATAAAAGAACTGGCTTGTAAATGTGTGTGGTATTTAATAGTAGTGCTTCGGGAAATATGGTGAGGGTTCTGGGTCCAGCATCTTAGTTTCTCTGGGCAGTACTTCTCTATGTGTGTGTGTGTCTGAAGACCTCTCAAGAGTAAAGATCTTCTAACTTCATTTCAGGAAAGCATATCAGAGAGGCCACTCAAACTCTGGTAAAGGATGTATTTTGAAATGTCTGAGCTTCCTGGTCTTGAAAATTTAATGCTGACCACAGTGCCTTATTTGGGGTATCATGTTCTGAACCTGGGCAGTATAAATCTACCTTTAAGAATCATATGCTCTAACAAATTACTAAGCTATAGCTATTTAGTATCAGAGACTGAACCCAGGACTTTGCACACATGAGGCAAGCAGGCAAGAATACATACCACTGGACTATATTCTCTAGCTGTGGCTTTAAAAAAAAACTGCATTATTATTATTTTTTTAATCAAGAATCTCATACATGGGCACTGTGTCTACATCACTCCTACTCTTTCTTTTTCCAGCTCTTCTCATGCCACCAATTTATGATTTTATATTTAATTATTATTGTTATTTGTATACATTAACACACATATGCATACATGTATCTTTTTGTATGTATACATGCATGTACAACTTACTAAGCCCATTTAACATTGTTCATACAGATATGTGCCCAGGGATGACTACTTCTTCCTCTCTTGGCAGCCATTTACCACGTGTAGCTCTTCATCTACAGGTGAGACCTTGTATAATTTTTTTGTCCACTGTCAACTGGTCTTGTATAGTGGTTAACAAAGATGTCCTCCTGTAGATAGTGCTTTAACTCAACATTTTAATGTTTCTCTAAAAGATTATTATTTTATAATTTGCTAATGTTTTTCTGATTTGCACTGTTATATATTTAAGATGGTGATAACACTAGAATTTTTAATCTAATTATACATTTTTGAATTGAAAAAGCCCTATGTGTGTGTGTGCTGAAGACATTGATGAACACAATTCTGTCAAGTGAAGCACATTTGTGATTGCAAATTATTGTCTATACTGGTATATGCAAGTACTTTACTTCACATAGTTTAACCTCCATTTATGGCCCATTCTTAAAGAAATATAAATTTATTATGCATTTATAATTTGTTTGTGTAAAATGTGGACCAGATGGTGGTGGGGCAAAATAAAACTTGTAGGATTTGGTTCTCTCATCCCACTATGTAGGTCCTAAGAATCAAACTCAGGCCATAAGACATGGGGCCAAATGCCTTTATAAACAGAGCCACTGTGTCAGCCCTTATAAAGTAAATATATAAGGAATTATATATGTATATAATAAATATTTTATGTGTGTTTATATATGCATACATACATGCATACACATACATACATATATGATTTAGAATTTAGATTAATTTCTCTATGGTGATATATAGAAATGTTCTCTGGACTTTTAGGGAATAGGAGCTAGGGGGAAATCTGTAAGCCTTAACCCAACTGGACTTTTGCTCGAGCTACGTGGCTCAGGTGATCCTCGCACAATTTGTTACCTTCTAATGAAGCCCAAAGCAATTAGGATTACTGATATTGGACTTCATCCTTCCAAACTAAGCCAAAATAGACTTTTCTCTTTATAAATTAATTGTTTCAATATAGTGATGGATATCCAACCAGTATAAAATATGTCTGGTTAAGGACTGGAAATCTAATCACTGTGTCGCTACCAGACAATATTCTCCAAAGCAAAATGATAAAACTTCAGGTCTTCTAGCCTTTGTGGTAGGCATCTTTACTTGCTAATATCCTGGGAGCCCTAAAGGCATCAAATGTATATAGTATCATCTTTCTACTTAGTCATCTATTGAAATTTTTATTATTAGTTGTATTGATTTTAATCAGTTTTTACTTAATTAAATATGACACTGTTTCTCAACTTCATAGATACTAAATACTATTTTTACAGCATTTAAAAAGGTATTTTTATAGTTTGTGATGAAATATCCTAAGAAGCTTGGTTCTTAGCTAGTAAAGTGTATCACTGAGAGATGATTGGATCATGATTACACAGTGGATGAGTCTACTGTTATATTTATGAGTTAATTGAATTTTGGGGAATTGATACACACTTGTTTGGAGTATAACTGGAGGAAAAACACTGATAAATGTACCTCTGATGAGTATATATATTTCTGCCATCTTTCTATGTCTTCCTCTGCTTCGGAGCTTCCATGATGGGAGCAACTTTGTTCTACCACAATTCTCTGCCATGACATTTTGCTTTGTCTTGGGTCCAAGACAGTGGGGACAGCAAGCCATTGGAATAAACTGTTGGAAACTAAGAACTAAAATAAAATTTTGCTTTTAAAAAAGATGTTTATATCAGATATGTTGTTTTAGCTGCAGAAGGCAAGACTCACAGTTACCAAACACAACATGATTTGTTAATTTTGCAGCTACTCTGCATGGATATGGGCTTAAAAGAATGTGGATGCACTACAGGGAATAAGTACTAAGCCTCTCACTTTCTGAAAAGTTATAAATACACAAAGAGTTGGAATAAAAACATGAAATCTAATAATAGTACACAATTCTAACCCAAAGGGGCAAAATCATCATAAGTCTATAATGATACAAATAATTCAATAACAGACTGGAGAAAGGCACAACAATGTTAGAAAATAGGTGTTAATTATAAAGCACTATGTAAGAACATTCAGACTATGTATTACGGCTGCCTACTCAACCCTCACTCCCCATGCATGTTCAACTACGTAAGAACATTCAGACTATGTATTACAGCTGCCTACTCAACCCTCACTCCCCATGCATGTTCACATACAGATAACTTGTAATTGTTCATATTTCCCACTGCTCTCAGAAATTTCATCAATTCTAGAGGTTCTGTGCATCTCACTAACAAAGACAGGGCTCTCTATCCTAGTGGGGACCACAGCATCTAATACATCCCTCCCTGCACCTGACAAAAATCCCAAAGAAGCCTGATTCCTTATTGCAGTTGTTGGCATACATTTCATTTAATTAGTGAAAAGGAAAGTGACCCATTGTGTTCCATAACAAAAAATGTTGTGAAAACAAAGGTCAGCAACTGAGGATGGATTTTCTGTTAACCTTTTATGTTAAGCAAACCTCTTCAGTGTGCAGACATAGCCTATACTGGTATAAAATTATGATAAAATCTGGAAAGACATAGTGGATGGCTACATCTAAATCTGGCTTATTTTTAATTAAGCTATTAATATTAGTACCCTAGTAAGTGGTGACAAATCTGGGGTAGATACTGACCATATTGGTAGCTGGGACAATTGGTTTAAGCTAACACTGCTTCAAGCACACCAGAATGCATTATCACCTAGCCAGGAATTGAAGGCTTAGTCAGTTCCCCAGATGAATTTTTTGTCCTTTTGAAAATGTTAATTCCTTTAGCAAGCAACATACCTTTTTGAATTTGTCACAGTTCCTGCCCACTCTTCTGTCCTTATAAAGTGATTTCATTGAGAAATATCTTTGTACTACTTTTCTATACCAACAGAGAAAACGTTATCACTTTACTTTTTGAAGCTAGAGAAAGAAAAGAGACTTCAATTATTGTCAACTGGTAACAAATTAACCATTCCCCTGTCCAGCTAAGATTCAATTGTTTCCTTCTACTTTCATGGTTAGTCCTATGCTATTCTTCATAAATTTTAGATAAAATTAAGCTCTTAAATGAGGCTCACTCTCCTTAACCAATCATTTCTTTCTCAGATCATCCATCCACTCAGCAAACCCTTCCTTCCTTAAGTATTCTCAGAATAACACAACTCCAGTTTTAATCAAAGTCTTGTAGGACCAGCTGGCTTAGTGGGTAAAGTGTTTGCTGAACATGTTTGACCATCTGAGGGCAACCCCTTGAATTCATGTAAACGTAGAAGCATTTCTATTCCACAGTGATGTCCTCTGACCACCACATGTTCCTCATGACACTCTTATCACATATACAGAGTAATAAAGATTTTAAAAAGTGTAAATGTCCTTTTTTTTCTTTTTCTTTTTTCCTTTTTTCCCTTGAGGCTCTGGAACATTCTCTTTTCCTTGCTGACTTAAGTATGTCGCTTTACAATTGTTTATAATTCTATCTGACATCAACTTTGTTCCTAAGGTGTTTGAGTTTTGAGTAGTAGCATAGACCTTCTAAGACTTTAATTTATTATATTTTTCAGTCAGTCGATGTGGGTAGAAATGTGAACCCACAGAACATGGTAACATTCTATTTGAAAAGAGAGTCATTGTAGATGTGACTAGTTAAGATGAAGTCATACTGGAGTAGGCAACTCCTATTCTTATGTGGCAAGTCGCTTTATAAGAAAACCATGAGAGAACACAGGCACAAGACAAACATGTCAAGATGGAAGCATAGCAAAGGGTGAACCCACAAGCTACAAAATAATTGGTGCTATAAAAAAACTGGAAGAAGTAAGGAAGGGGGCCTCTGAGAATTGTGAGGCAGTACGGCCCTGAGCATACCTTGACTGCAGACTCAGGGTTTCTAGGCCTATGGGACACTAAACTTCCACTGCTTTGAAGTACTCAGTTTCTGCTGTTTATCAAGTTTACTAAGACATTCGTAGTAAGCAAGCTTAAGCCTTCCTTATTTGATAGTTTCTTCTCAATATAATAATTTTGCATTCAGATGGAGTCTACAGTCTTGCACTTGCTGGATAAGCACACTACCACTAACTGTACCCAGAAGATGTTCTGACTTTCATTGCTATAATAATCATTAGTATTTTGTATTTTGGTTATTTTTACTTTATATATTTAACACATTAAACATACATACTGATTTTTGATTGTTATATATCATCAACTTTGTCCCTGACCTCCTTACTGAGCTTTATTTTGAGCTCTGATTGTTTGGAGATAATTTTATCCATAGAAAAGGAGTTTTACTTTGATTTCAACTGGTAGACATTTTTTTTTTGATGCTTGCCTATGCAAGAACTTCAGTAGCATGATGAATACTAACTGCTGAGCCATAGGGGGCAGCCCTGGTTTATTCATCAGTAATTGAAATGTTTCCTATTTCATTGTACAAATATATTTTTCTTTGATAAAGTTTCAATTTTATGTTATAAACTATAGTATATCATTTCTAATTGTGAGCCATTTGCGAGTCTTGAGATAAATCCTTTTTAATGCTGAGGCATTAGATTTACAAAATCACACACTCAGAAAACTGTTGGGGGAATGCTTGCTTGGCTTGTAGTTGATTCTGAACTCTGAAGCAAAGGAAAGCACCCATGTTCATGCAGGCAACCCTCTTTAAATACAATGGACACACAGAGTGGGAGGAAGGAGGGAGGCAGAAAAGGGAAGGGGACTTGTCAAGAGGCAGAAGAGACTGTGTGAGTAGAAGGAATAAGACAGAGTGATAGTGAGTGAAAGGGACCAAAATCCATTCTAGATATCTATGGAGCTGTCAAAGAACAATACAAATAAAAATTTAAAAATCAAGGAAAAACATTTAAGACCTTACATGAGGTTGTCTGTAGCCCTACTTTCTTAGACTCAGGCATTATTTTACAACTAACTGGCTCCTCAACATTTGCTACTTGGGTCCCCTGAAACATCCTATGTAAGGAGGATTTTGTCATTAGTAAAACGATGCTGTAAAATCATGCAGATGATCTTTTCAAGGAAGTGATATTAGTTTTCAAAAGTGGTTGTGTGTGTGTGTGTGTGTGTGTGTGTGTGTGTGTGTGTGTTTCTCTTAAGTTGCTTTTATTGGGTCGTTATTGTTGACTTACTTTTTCACTCCTGGTAAAATGCTGTGTTCAGAACTCGTTACTGTTGTGGAAAGTCTTTACTGTATTATGGTCATTTTTTTCTTTCTATCTTAATGTTTTGTTTGCCCTGTCTGTTGACAGCACCTGTCACAGAATTGCTGAGGAATAATCAAATGAAGTAAATCTACAGCAATACAGTAGTAGTGATCTATAAAATACTATTGCTTTGATGATTCTGTAGTGGTTTTGTTTTTTTTTTATTCTGTAGTTTTAAATTTCATTTTTATACTTTTTAACTCCCTAATTTCTGCTTTATTTGAGCATTTGTTTTGATTGTAATGGCTGTTATCTTCCTTTCTCTTTCTATATCTTTTTGAAAACTACCTCTACCTATTTGTGGCTTCTCCTGTACCTTCCTCCTACTATGTCTCACCTAGTTTCAAATCTGAACTAGCAGTGGTAGCAAAATTCAGATGATCTTTGAGCCATTTCTATATAGAAATGACCTTGCATTTCTCTATAGAGAGGCTTCATCCTAGACTGAGTGATAGAAATGTGTTCTTTTTGACAGACGCAGAATTCAGCTTTATTTAATTTTAACTAGGACACCAAATATTCTCATTTTCTATTACAACTTCACAGTCTATACTGGGCTTTGCTGCCCCTCAAGGATCAAAAGCCGAAAGCATTCAGCTACAGCTTGTGGTTTTTGAGTTATTGTTTATTTTGTGGTCCATAAATATTAATTTTAACTTAAGAGCAATTATTTTTTATCAATTATATTTAGTCTTTCATAATTATACTCATGTAAAGAAATGTATATTACATAATTTCATAATACTTCGACCAAAGCATATAGTTTACAATGTGAAGTCATAGAACTATGAAGAATTCAACATATTTTACCTAATGAAAGCTTAGGATTTGTTTTTTGGGTTGAACATAAAGAATCTAAAGTGAACACATTTCACTCTTTAAATCTCTTTGTACAAAAAGTAGTTTAAAAGTCACACTCAAACTTCTTCTACTTTGCATTAGATATCTATAATAAAATGAGAAACTCCAGCTAATAAGAGTATAAAAGAATTTGAAAACTAAGCTTTTAAAGTTCTTAGAATGTTTCAAGAAAATCTGTGCTGGCCAGGAACTAGTGCATTGCATCTTACAGATGTCTCTCAGCAAAGCCAAAACTGTAAGTGTTGGCAGGGATTTGGAAAAAAGTGAATACCATCATATTATTTGCAAGACCTTTAATTGCTATAGCTCTTGTAGGATACAGCATGAAGCTGCCTTGAAGACCAAAACTAGAAACATCCTTTGATCGAGAGAGATTCTAACACTGAGTATGTATCAAAGGTGAAAGCACTGTCCACAGGAATTACCTACACTCCCTTGTCCATTACAGCACTGTTCGATAGCCCTTGAGAAATACGAGTGGGTGTACAACTTTTAACCTCCACACACATGCACACATACATGTCACATATCATTGTGAAAAAATATTCAGTTATAAAAAAGGAAATTCTGTAACATATTGCATGGGTTGGCCTGGAGGACATTGTACTAGGTGAAAGAAAGATGTTGAAAACAGGGAAATACAACATAGATACAACTTACACATGGAATCACAAAAGCTTATCTCAGAATCAGAAAAGAGAAAAGTTGTGATCTGCAATGGGAGATAATGTGTGCACACTTGACGTTTGCTAAGAAGGTAGATCTTAAATATTATCAGCACACATGGTAACCATATACCACAAGGGATATGTTAGTTAGAACATGATGGTTGTTTCCGTTTGTGTGTGTGTGTCATTGTATGTTTTGAATTTATAGATATTTTCTATCAATTATACTGAACAAAATAAGAAGTAGTGACCACACAGTGCTTATAAAGGCTAAAGGATGAGAATGAACAGATTACTTAAATATTGCTGGTGGAAATATATAATGGTTCAACCAATCTGTGAAATGATTCACCATTTACTAAAATCTGAGCAGACAATATTCATAATAACATTACTATTACTACTACTACTATATAAGATTGTTTTTCAGTAACATCATTAGTAGTAGGCCAAACATTACATAACCAAAGAGTGACTGGTTTAAAGACTGCAGTATATCCATACAATGAAATACCACCCAGCACTCACACAAAGCAACCTATTGATACAACTCAAATCTAGTATGACTGTATTTGTGGAAAGACATACATAATATATTAGTGGTTGTAGGGTTAAGGAGAAGGAGGATGGGAAGGTCATGAGAATAACCATCAAAGAGTCAACCAAGGAGCATTGTGGTGATGTTATATATGGTGACTGCATCAATGCCATTACAGTTGTGATATTATGATATAGTTCTGCATGATGTTGTCATTGTAGGAAACCAAGTAACATTTCCATTGGATGACATTACATTATCAATTTGTAAAACTGCATGTTTTATGAACCTCATCTCAAAATTAAAAATAAAACTTAGAAAAATTCTCATTGTTATTGCATATGTCATTCTTCCTAGGAAGGGAGAGACATTGTCAACACCATAGAAGACTGTTAAAAGTTCAATATCAATAGCAATAATATGTGTTGCATAATCACTATCAAGTCCCATCAGGTAGCAGCCTCAGTTCTCAAAATCTTCTTTTGAACATATATATTGGCTATGAATGAGGAAACTAGCTGAGGCACAGTAAGTCCAAGACTAAACCACAGGAAAAACTGAGGAGTCTCTGATTGGTCAAAACCTTCCCTCTACCAACAAGCGTTGCCACATGGGAAACATGATTCTCTATAGAGAATCATTGTACAAGCTAATATTGGAAACAAGATTTAGAATCCATCTGGCTGAAATACTCTTCCACGGAAGCTCATCTTCCTGCATCCATTACCATTACCTACTTTGCTCAACACTTTCTCCCTCTGGTTTCTCAAACTACTGAGAACACTTGCACCCTCCCGCAGAAGGCAGAATTTGTTCCCTGGCAAATTCAGAGCTTTGTGAAAACCAAATAGAAGTAAAATTCAGAGAGAATCATGAGACCAAAAGTCTCCATTTGCTTTAATCACACTTTTGATTCCTTTTAGGTCTTTTAGCAGATGGACTTGGGTTTATTTGGGGGACATTGAAATCTCAAAAGGATGGGCGCCATTGGAATAGAGTTACCCACAAAGACATTGCTTGCAGCAAAACAAATGTCTTACTTCCTAGGAACTGAAAATGTCAACAGGATAAGCTTAAAACATCAATCTGCTCTTCCCCAGAAAGGATCAGAGAACGTGTGAAGCGGCCACAGATGCTCAGTTTGCAGAGCAGACATAGTGTGGCGCGAAAGAAGAAGAACATTCCAGCAAGCCACCAAGATTTTCTTTCTTTAGGCTGATGAAGCAGATTTTCTCTCTTTCACCTCTCTCTGTCTTTCTTTCTTTCTTTCTTTCTTTCTTTCTTTCTTTCTTTCTCTCTTTCTTTCTTTCTTTGTATCTCTTAGTAGAAAACTAAAACATGTTCTTTAAGGTAAAATGGAAGCTAAATTTCTGAAGAGAGAAAAACAATACATTATTAATAGTAGGAACAGCAAGCATGTCTGGAGTATTTGCCATGACAGAAAGTGGGCTAAGTGGGTTGAGTAACTTTATTTTTTTTTAATTCTCACAGTCCTCTGTGGATACAAGAGAGAGACAGAGATGGTGGGGCATAAACAAGGGTATTTGAAAAGTAAATAATAGCAACAAGTGTTAAGAAGTTGCTGTGTTATCAAGAATGTGTTACCTCATCTTGTGGATATATTTTAGGTGATTGAGTAGGGTAGTGGATGTTAGTATGAAGGTTAAATATCTTGAGTTATACTTGTTATACATGGCTTTCTGAGTAATCATGTTGTCCTACCCCAGGGTCTCTCATCTTTAGTCCTGTTGACATTTCTGGCCAAATAATTATTTGTGGTAGAAAATCATGTTCATTATAGGGATTTCTGTACCACTTTTGTCTTTTGTTAAGACACTTGTGCTACTACTAAGAGATGGTCTTCCATCATTGACATCCAAAACATGTCTCCAAGCATTGTTACATACAAATCAATTCATCCCCGACGAACAACTTTGCTAGGAGTAACCCCTTTCAGCAACTAGCAGAAATAGGTTTAAATTAAGAGTGCATACCTTACTATATGTCACAGTATATATTGCTTGATTTAAAATAAAAAGTGGATTCAACTCTTACACAGTAGGAATGTTCATGCATTTCTTGTCACCACAGGCAACAAAGCAACTTTACATCAACAATATTTCCTACACATGTTGGGGAGATCTCTGTCTGTCTGTCTGTCTGTCTGTCTTGTCTGTCTTCTCTCTCTCTCTCTCTCTCTCTCTCTCTCTCTCTCACACACACACACACACACACACACACACACACACACGCACACACACACCCAACAGGGTTGATGTATACGTAGTATATGGGAGAAAGCTACACTATGGAGCTATAGTGTTGGCCCAGTGGGAGTGTTTACCATGAACTCAAGATAATATGGTGGGAAACATGGCTTGAGTTTAGTGTGCCTGGATTTCATAATATGGAAGTCTTTTATTTATGCTCATATTTGAATGGATTTGGCAAAAGTTATTTACACTTGCCAATATTAAATTTCATCTTATATAAAAATAAAACATTTTATTCATGTTTAGAAACTTTAACATGAAAATATCTGATACAGAATATAGTAACTGGCATGAGTAATATCAATATAACATATAAGCAATTGTTCCATGTTCCTTAAAATAAATTCACTCTTAAACGAAAACATATATTGAACCTTTTCTGCTTGTTGTAATTTTAAAGATGAAGAACAATATTCTCATCAGATGGTAGTCAACAATAACTAACAAAATTCTGAGTTAGAATTTTCTGTAAAACAAAAAATTATTACCCAAATCTAAGTAACACATGAGACAGCTAACAGAATTTTAAAAAGATAAGACAAGCATGATATCTAGATAAAAGGAGAATAATAGGCATCATGAACAATAGTTAAAATGAAACGTAAGTGGATCAGGGCATAGTCAGAAAAACTACTTTAAAGACCAAATGATTCCTAAGCCACCAAGACAAAACTGTTGTATGACGGAATATAAAGGTTATTTGTTATGATCTGAGCATTCAAATCATGTTTGAATCCTTGTTTCCCAAAATGCTAATATGGTTCAAGGGGTTGTGGAGCTCTCAAGTGATAGGTTCTGGCTGGTGGAAGTTGGTCAGAGTAGAGCGCTGTATGATCATATGCACTTCTGGTTCAAGCCTAAGGTGTCTATATCCTGGCCCATGTCATGTGAAGACATATAAACAATACCTGCATAGCACTACAGAAGCAGTCTCACAAACACTCCTTTCTTGTCATAACAGATTGAAATATCGTTGAGTCTCTGAGCCAACCTGCACTTTAAATGGATTCTGTCAGATAATTTGTCATATAGGTTAAATGAAAAGTAATTGTCTAGAGAGAAATATGCCAGAACTGTTGGAGTAGTGTGGGAACATGCGCACCACAAAAACATAAAGAAAAAAAATGTTTGAAGTATCAACCATTTTGAGAGAAGGCTTGTCCTGAGAAAAAGGCCATAAACTGCAAGCTTGTTAAATAAACTATTGACAAAGAGTCACACATGAAGCATATTAGCATAACTCCATCTGGGTGTACATTCTGTAAGTATTTATTGAGTTTCCTACCACATGCCAGGCATTATTTGACACACAAAAAATATAACATTATATTTATATCTGATTTCAGAGTTGATATTCTAGTGTGAAAGGGAGCCACATTTAAAAACAACAAAAGCAAATATATCACCTGATGAAGTGTTTGAGAAAAAACAATTAACAGTGAACTAAAGATCTGCTACTTCAGATGAATGATCACATTCAAATTCATCCTCTTTGAGAGAAAGTGGTATTTTGGTTTGAGACAAGTATGATAAGCAAAGAATAATCCAGGATAATAGAAGAAGGCAAACATGGAAAATGCCACAAACAAAGGCAAGACTAAGGAAGACTAGAGAGGAGGAGGGGAAGTGCATTGGGAGGAGACCAGAGGTGTGGTCAGACACAGAAGCACCACGTACACTGTGCAGCAACTCATAGGCCACATAAGGTTTTCAGTTTTAATTTGAACAAGAGGAAATGCCTACAGAAGGAAGGACATGATATGGCATCTGATTTTAAAAGATCCTTTGGGTGATTTGGAAATTTGGTTTGGAAGGAAGAAAAAATAGAGTATAGTACATTAAGTAGACATCACAGAACTCAGGGAGGATGATGGTCAATGGATTTGTTTAATATCTGTTAACCCAGTGTGGTGCTGAGGAGTCAGATGCTGGAACTGTGGTCAGGTTTGAAACTGTTTGCTTGCTGAAAAAAGAGGCATCAAGACAGGCTTTGAGACATTCTCCTAGAGTTTTGCTTCTAAAAGGTGGCTCTCCCAACAGATTGATCGATGTGCTGGCATGAGGTGTGCAAGGCTTCTGGGGATCAACAAAGACTTGAGATGCCGACTAGACAGTAGTGAACAAAATTGTCATAAGAATTGCATTTTTATAACTTGAGCTGGATATATAATTTGGAACATTTTACAAAAAGATAAATATTAAGCTATTGGATTTTTTATGGGATTACCCAGGAATCAGAATTATGGCATAGCTAAGATCATCTCAGTATTTATAGGTCAAGACATTAACAAAATTAAAGAAAAAAGTGGTTTGTAATGACTGATCTATGATCTGGCATCTGAGAAGGTGAGGCAAGAGGAATGCCGCAGCTATCTAGGATAGATAAGGAAGCATCAAAACAAAAAAAGATTATAAAGATGAACATGTGAGCATCAGAAGAAATGACCAAAGTAGGGTATTAAATAACTTACAGAGTTAACTGAGAAGAAAAATGTTAATCCAATGGCTAGAAAATGGCTCAGTGGCTAAGAACACATAGTATTCTTCCATAGGACCCAGATGTGACTTCCGGCACCAACATCAGGTGACTCACCACCAACCACCTGTAACTTCAACTCCCAGGAATTCTGAATCTTTGACTTCTGTGGGCACCTAAACTCACTTGCACATGTTTACACATAGACAACATACATAATGCTCATGATAAAAATAATAAATACAAATTATAAAATGAATTCATGGCTTCAGATAATATAAAATATGCCACAGAGCTGAAATGGAAGTCCGCCATTTTACTGTATGCAAGCAAGGAATGATGAAGACAGTCATTCCCCTTTTATTGTAAGTATTATTAATTGTAAGTTAACCAGGTGAGATTTCAATGTCAGACATGCATGCATCTAAATATAGATAAAATCGAGTTTTGTCATTTATGCAGCATTTGTGGTGCAAAAAGAGGCACATGTCTAACTTTGCAGAATTCTTTCAGCACTATTTCAAAACTCTCACAGGTACAAAGCCAGGCACATAAATTATGTTAAGTCAGTATGACTTGTTCAGCGAGAACATAACAATAATCAATCAAGAAATAAAATAAAAAATTCCCACTACCACCTTAAGTATATTTCTGTAGCTGTGATTCAAATGTAGCCATGGTATGTGAAGCTTGGTACCTTCAACTCATGCTACAGGGCTTGCGAGTTCTTGTCTCTGCACATAACGTCTTCTTAGATACCTGCCCTCCCTCTCAGGCAGTGCCAGTCCAAAGTCACCTTGAAAATAAGATCTCAGAATTATTTCCCCACCCTCGCCATATGGTGCTTGTAATATCATGTCTCCCCCCAAAACAAACAAACAAACAAACAAAAACCCTTGATTATTTTAACAAAATCTTTAGTATTTTGTTTTAGGTAGCTTTTAGAAACTTCATCAATACTATAATAAATTCAGCTTATACAATGTCAACATTCTTATCATAGTGAATCATTAATTTCAGGATGACCTAATCATATCAAATCAAAGTATATGGAAAATTAACAGAGTACTTCACATAATTGGTGCCATTTGTTAAGAATGTATGCAATTCAATGATTGTGCTGAAAGCTTAGATATCTCATTGCTGCCTGCAACATCCTGAGAGCCTGGTTATTGCTAACACATGAGAGAAGATGAGGCAACTGTGATTAACTTACAAAAACCATACAGCACTGGGATTGAGGTTGGCTCCCCCAAAGGCCTTGTTTTCTTACTACGCCTTCCTTAGTGTCACAACCTGCCCATCCACAGCTGCATCTGTCTGACTTATTTCTCGTAAATATCCATTGAGATTTATATAGTTCAGGAGAGAAGGGCCAAGAGTCTGATACATTTCAATACATTTCAATCTTCAAATAGTATTTTAATTGACTCTGAAGAAATTTGAAAGACTCATTTAAAAGACTCAGTGCGAGGAACATAAAGGCAACTGGCATGAAGATGAGACTCTCATGTTTAGTCATGTCTCTCAGAGACTGCTTCCTTCTAGGGAGTGGTAAGTTAATTGCTCTGCACTGGAATGGAGGATGTGGCTGGTGACAGTTTATTTTCAGAATTTACCAGATTCACAAGAGCCTTTGTATAATTAGAATGTAGCAGCATTCTTTACAGCTGGCGAAACATGCATCCTAATGCACCTTATCAATAGGGAAACTAAATAGCTAGAAACATGGTAAGTAAAAACAGAAGGTGGCCTGGAATCATGTTATCCCCCTTGTTAAAAGCACCTAAGCTCCAGGTCACTGTGCATTAACTATGCATGCTGAGCTTCTTTACTGGAGACAACACACTCCTGAAAGGGAGGTTGTTAGGAACTTCTCATCTTACAGTTAGCATTCATGGTGGAACATAAAGTCATTTCTACATGTCCAGATGTGGTATTTTCATAAGTAATGTTTTATATTAAACAAATATTTTAGAATGTACTGCTTATTCTATAGAAAGTCCTCAATTGAATATATAATGATCAAGAATAGAAGAAAAAATGTATTTTAGCTGCAGTAAAAAAAAACACAACTGAACTAAATTGATATTATTGTAGTTATATATGTGTTTCTGTTTGTAACTGGCTATATATTTTCTACTGTAATTCAGTGACAAAATGAATGTTGGAAATGAGGATTCTATAAAAAATGCAAAAATCTAATGATTTTTAAACAATGAAACTTTTCCGAAATACTTTGTCTTTCTGTATGATTATTTGTGTTTGTATGTGGTGTGTGTGTGTGTGTGTGTGTGTGTGTGTGTTCACTTGAAAGTCATATTTCAAACTTGTCATTTGTCAGGAATCATCCAGAATGCAGGGTTTTGTTTGGCACAATATCTCTCCCAAACATGGAGAGATCAGATACTGGAGTAGACCCAGAGAGCCATGTGCTTCTGTCTCCTTAATGCTAGGGTTAGGGGTATGCACTAAATACTGCATTCAGTATTTTAGGCAGCTTCATACTGTAGGATAAAACAATCTTCTCAACTCTCCAAAAGCATGATTTATTAAGGAAGTTTAGATGATTATTTTTCAAACTATGCCTTTTTCAATTTGTTTAGTGTTTTGAATAGTACTTTAGTCCTATAAAGTATCATCATTTTTAAAGAAGACTGAGTCCCATTGAAATATCAAAATAGAATTTAGCATTCTAAAAATATAAAATCTATGTATTAAAAATGATTTTTCTTATATTTTTGGTTGTGAGCCTAGCATTTCAACAAATGGTGCTAGTCTAATTGGCTGTCCATCTGTAGAAAAATGAAAATAGACCCATATATGTCACCTTGAACAAAGCGAGGTGGATCAAGGACCTCAACATAAAACCCGATATACTGAATCTAATAGAAGAGAAAGTGGGAAAGAGCCTTGAATTCATTGGCACAGGGGGAAGTTTTCTAAACAGAACTCCAATGGTGCATGCTCTAAGATCAAGATTTAATAAATGGAACCTCATGAAACCAGAAAGCTTCTGTAAGGCAAAAGACATAGCCAACAAGACAAATAGGTAACCTACAGATCGGGAAAAAAATCTTCACTGACCCCACATTCAATAGAAGGCTAATATTCAAAATATATAAATAATTCAAGAAGCTGACAACCAAATAATGAAACAACCCAATCGAAAAATGAGGTATAGAACTAAACTGAGAATTTACAACAGAGGAATCTCAAGTGGCTGAGAAACTCTTAAAGAAATGTTCAAAATCATTAGTGATCAGAGAAATGCAAATCAAAGTGACCCTGAGATTCCACCTTACACCAATCAGAATAGCTAAGATCAAAACCTCAGGTGATTGCACATGTTGACAAAAATATGGAGAAAGAGGAACACTCCTCCATTGCTGGTAGGATTGCATACTGGTACAACCACTCTGGAAATCAATCTAGAGGTTCCTCAGAAAATTGGAAATAGATCTACCTGAAGACTCAGCGATACCACTCTTGGGAATATACCCAAAAGATGCCCTACCATGTCACAAAGGCACATGTTCCACTATGTTCATAGTGTCCTTGTTTGTGATATCCAGAAGCTAGAAACAAGCCAGATGTCCCAAGGCACAAGAATAGATACAGAAAATGCGGTTCATCAGTACAATGGAGTACTACTCAGCTATTAAGAAAGAAGACATCCTGAGTTTTGCAGGCAAATGGATGCATCTAGAAAATATCATCCTGACTGAGGTAACTAAGACCCAAAAGGACATGCATGAACTGCAGGGAAGGAAATGGAGAGGAGCCTGAGGAAAAGATTTAGTGACAGGCCTAAAGTGGTATCCAGCTTAAAGGGAGGTCCCAAGGCCTGACACTATTACTGAAGCTATGAAGTGCTCACAAAAAGAGACCTATTCTGACTGCCATCCGAAAGACCCAACAAGCAGTTGAAGGAGTCAGATGCAGATATTTGCGCCCAACTAATGAACAGAAGCTGCTAATCCCCGTGGTTGAGTTAGAAAAAAGCTAGAAGAAACTGAGGAGAGTGACCCTGTAGGAAGTTCAGCAGTCTCAACTAACCTGGACTTCCGAGATCTCTCAAACACTGGACCATCAACCAAGCAGCATATACCAGTTGATATGAGGCTCCCAACACATATACAGCAGAGGGCTGCCAGGTCTGGGTTTAGTCTGAGAAGATGTACTATCACTCAAGAGACTGGAGCCCCCAGGGAGTTTAGAGGTCTGGTCAGGTAGGGGGTGGGGACATCCTCATGGAGATGGGGAGTGAGGAGGAGGTTTAGGTTGTGGAACAGTTGGAGGGTGGACGGGGAAGAGAATAAAATTTGGAGTTTAAAATAAATAAATAAATTAATTAATTAATTAAATTTAATTTAGAAAAACAACAGAAAAAAAAAGAAGAAAATGATTTCTCATATTTTAGCTTTTTTAATCTAAAATCAAGACAAGGTATTTATAATAATCAATATAGATGGAATTATTTGTGGATATTTTAAAATATACTATTCTCTGTTATATACTAACATAAATATACTATGCTCACCCAAGTGTCACTCCTCATAGGACGTCAGGTAGGCTAAAGTTAGATCCACACCTCTCCTCCTATCCTCTAGATTCAATCTACCCAGTGTCACCTTTAGCTTTGTAGAAGAAAACTTGCTGTAGTCTCCCTTTCCTCTCTGAGGTCATCTCCAATACATCACAAAAATCTCCAACCTTCCTTCCCCCAACTGCTCCCAGTGTCTACACTTCTGTCAGCTGGCATTCCCTAGGAACACATCCACTGAGCAGGCCAGGAAAGCAGGTAAACCAAATGAAAACTTTCATCATTCTCTTCCAGCCTCTAAATCTAATCTCCCAGTAACATCCTTACCTCTGTCTTTATTTCCCCTCTGCTCACATCTCCTGTGGAGTCCATAGGCTTTCACCTCCTAATCTTTCTCTTTCAAGTTGCTGCTTCATTCTAGCCCCCATCTCTAACAGGAACCCTCTGCTAACTGACCATTCCTGTCTTACCTCTCCTGTTTTTTGTTTTTTGTTTTTTTTTTGTTTTTTTTTTTTTAATAGAATCTATACTCCAGTTGCATCCCCAGTGCTACAGCAGACCTTCTCACCACTGTCTCCTTCCATTTAAAGAAGACAAAATAACACAAATCCTGGTTGAGCACTCTGCTCTCCTCTCTCCTCTTTCCTGTAACCTCCTTCAGACCTTTATTTAGCCTAGTCCCATTCCAAAGTGTCATTTTCAAATATCCAGAAATACATTTTACTTGGAATCCCCAGTGGTATCAATGACTAAGTCCAAAGAAAATTTTCTACTAAACAACACACAGCTATTACATTCTGAAAATCCAAATAGGAAACAGAAACCAAGGAATAAAACATTCACCCCTCCAAATCCAGATTTATAAGCATCTGAAACAGAGATGCCTAGACTTCAACATAGAAACACAATAAGACCACTAGAATCCATCCTTTCTACCAAGAAGGATCTGAATGTAACAACATAACTGAAACACAAGATCTAAAACTGACTCTATGAAGATAATAGGCCTTAAAGTAGAAATTAATTAATCTTTTAAGCAATACAGAAAATACAAACAACTGAAGGAAATGAACAAATACCTTAAAGAAATCCAGGAAAGCACACAAAAATATCAGTGGAAGGAAACAAATAAAACTGTTCAAGACCCAAAATAGAAATAGAATCAGTAAAAAAAACACTAACTAAAAGAATTCTCAGAATGAAAAATTTAGAATTTGAACAGGAACTATAAAGGCAAGCTTCATCAAAAAAAAATACAAGAGATGGAAGAAAAATTCTCAGGCATTGAAGATATAGCACAAAACATCCAGGAAATCTGGGACATTATAAAAAAGACAAACCTAAGAATAATAGGAATAGAGAAAGTAGGAGAATCCCAGGTCATAGGCTCAGAAAATATTTTCAACAAAATTAAAGAAGAAAACTGGTCTAACCTAAAGTAGGTGATGCCTTTAAAGGTATAAGAAGCTTACAGGAGGGTGAAGAAGTGGCTCAGTGGTTAAGAGCACTGACTGTCTTCCAGGGATCCTGAGTTCAATTCTCAGCAACCACATGGTGGCTCACAACCATCTGTAACTGGATCCAATGCCCTCTTCTGGTGTGACTGAAAACAACAACAGTGTACTTATAGAAATAAAATAAATTAATCTTAAAAGAGAAACTTACAGAATACCAAAATAGATTAGTCCAGAAAAGAAAGTCCACTTTACCACATAAAATCAAAAGCATGACTGTACAGAACAAAGAATGAATAGTAAATGCTGCAAGAGGAAAAAATACATATAAAGGCACACCCATTAGTCTTACACATCTGACTTCTATATTGAGATGCCAAAACACAAAAGAAGGGCCTGGACAGATGTGGTGCAGACTCTTAAGAGACAACAGATAACATCCAAGGCTATAATATCTAGCAAAGCTTTCAATCACCATGAATGAAAAAATAAGACATCCCCTGATAAAGTCAAGTTAAAACAATATATATCAACAAATCTAGCCCTCCAGAAGATGAAAAAAGGAAAACCCCAACATAAGAAGGTTAACTACACCCTATAAAAACAAAGGGAATAAAGAATCTCAGACCAGCAAAATCAAAAGAAAGGAAGCACACGCACACACACACACACACACACACACACACACACACACACACTCAGAGAAAGAGAGAGAGAGAGAGAGAGAGAGAGAGAGAGAGAGAGACCATTACTATCACCACCACCACCACCACCACCACCACCACCACCACCACCACCACCACCACCACCACCACCACCAAAGAACAAAATAGGAGGACTCAGCAATCATTGGCCACTGATATTTCTCAATACGAATAGGGTCTTAATTCTCTAGTAAAAAAAAAAAAAAACAAAACAAAAAAACAAACAAACAAAAAAACAAAAACAAAAAACAAAAACAAAAACAACCATAGAGTAATAGATTGAATACAAAACAGGATCCATCCTTCTACTGCATCCAAGAAACATAACTTAGCATAAAAGATAGACATTATCTCAGAGTAAAGTATTGGAAAAAATTCCAAGTAAATAAACCTAAAAGGCAAGCAAATGTACTCATATTTAATATGTAACAAGATAGACTTAAAACAAAACTAAATAAAAGAGATAAGGTAGGACACTATATATTCATCAAAGATGACATTTAAATTCTTAACACCTATGCACCAAACATAAGACCATCCAAGTCTGTAAAACAAACAAGCAAACAAACAACCAGCCACGACTACAGCTTACATCACCTATTGGCCTTCACACACTGAGAGTAGGAGACGTCGATATTCCACATGAACCAATGGGCAGGTCATTTAGACAAAAACTAAACAAAAATACTAGAATTGGCATATGCTATGAACCAAGTGCACCTAACATATTTAAAGAAAATTTCACCTAAACACAAAAGAATATACCTTCTTCTTTGCACCTCACAGAACTATTTCCAAAATTGAACACATACTCAGACACAAAGCAACTCTCAACATGCTTAAGAAAATTAAAATAACTCCCTGCATTCTCTCAGATTAAAACTTGATATTTATCAACAGCAGAAACAACGGAAAGCTTAAAAACTCATGGAAAATAAACAATTATCTTCTGAATGAAAAATGATTCAAGACTGAAATAAAGAAATTGAAGATTCTCTAGAATTGAAGAAAAACAAATACGTATCATACCCAAACTTATGGGACACAATGAAAGTGGTTCTAAGATGCAAGTTCATAGCACCGAGTGCCTACATAAAAAGGCAAACACTGGTTCAAGGAGCAAAAACATAAGTAAAATAACTCTTTATTCTACTATATTCAGATCAGTGCCTTATTCAGTCATTATTACAGAAGCTTCTTCCTGCACCATATGGGAACAGATGCAGAGTCCTAAAACCATACAATCTGAAGAAATAGTCTAAACAAGATGTCTCCATCAAATGTCTCACCTCAGAGCTCAGAGAACCCCATAGAAGAGGAGGCAGAATGTAAGAGCCGGAGAGGATGGAGGACATCATGAGAACAAGGCCTTTTGAATCAACTAAGCAAGCCTCCTATGGACTCACATAGGCTGAAGTAGCAAGTACAGGGCCGCCATGGGTCTGCAGAGTTCTCTGTGTATATATTACAGCTTTCATCTTAGTAATTTTGTGAGACTCCTGAGTGTGTGACTGAGTGGGTCTCTGATTTATGTGCCTATTCTTGCCTTCTGTTACTTTGCCTTGTTCAGTGTCAGTGTAATGGTTTTGCTTTATGTTATTATATTTCAATTTGTCATGTTTGGTCGTTATCTCATAGGAGCTTGTTCTTTCCTAATGAGAGATAGAAAGGGAGTGTATCTAGAGGGGAGGGGAGAAACTGAGGCAGCTCATAAAGTAACACATAAAGGGAGATATGGCTGAATGGGAGTATCTCAATTACATACTCTGAACAGTGAACACTGTGACACCTCATGAGGGATAGTTCAGAAGGAGGTTAAAATTTTATTCGAACAAAATATAAACATAAAATAATTTTTAACACACTATGTAACTTGCAATAAAACACGAAATGAGACTGTGTGTGGTGGGGTAGGAATGTAAGTGAGTAAACATTTTATATTCACTGGTTTCAGATCTCAGCTCTATCATTAACTGGCTCAATGTTTGAAGTCAATAAAATTGCCTCTCTGGGCTTCATTTTATCTCCATATAAAAGATTGGGTTTAGCTCAGTTGATCTCTTAAATGCTTGCAATATTAAATGTTCTGCAATGCATGGTCTAAATTAATTCAAATAGCAGATATTTATTGATTGTAGCCTGTAAGTAACACATGAAGCTTACAGCTTTATTAAAAATCTATAGAAGTTATTGAGGTATCAAGAGTATTTACTAGAAACATTTTCATGCAGAACACAACACGTCTAAGCAAATTTTACCAGCTCTTCAGATCACTATATAGTTATATAAAAATTACATTGGAGAATGTTACAGAGTTTTCATGTTTTTCTAATGTATTAGGTGATATCAATATAATTCAGCTGTGGTGTGGTTCCTGAGAATAACACTTTACTTATTGGGCCTGCTTTTATATACATACAATCATCATAACAATGGCATTAAAACTAAAAAAATAAAACTGTTCATCTCAAAACAACTCCAGAGTTTGATTGTTTCATAAAAGATACTTATATCTACTACTCACTAATCCATTGAACATGTGTGGAAATTATACAATTTTAAAAATATTTCCAACAATTTACTTTGGAAGAAAAGTATTCATTATTTCTAGATTTAACATGTAGCATAGTAATATAATATTAATTACTTAGCATTACCTAAACCTATAAAACAATGTAACTATTTTATACTTTATGACTAAAAAATAACCCTCAATTTCAAGGTATGTTAATACATACAAAAATTAATATTTACTAGTTCCAAAAGTGACCATATCACATTCTTGATCTCTATTCTAATTTCAGCAACACATCATGACTGCATTTCATAATTGGACTCTCAGGAAGACTTTGCATGTGAATTTAAGAAGCGTGATGTCTTACAGAATCGTTGTGAGAGAATGAGAACATCCTCATTGGCTCAGCGCCACCTGTGGATTTCCTACACATTTTGTCAAATGCTTTTATTTATAAGAATGCTACTGGAGAAGAATCAGTAATTTTGATCTGTTCTTGATTTTTCCATATCCAGTTCTTAGAAAATGATACATGCCTAATTTGTCCTTGAAAACAGGTTTCTGATTAATACTAATGCATTTGATAACTTGCAGGTTAGACAATTTTTAATGGGTAAAATCTAAATGTATGATCTGGACCTTTAAAGCCTTTTAAATTGCCCACCCGCTGAGCAGCATAACCAGACATCTAAGGGCACATGTTCGAGCTGTGGTTCCAGAGGTCTATAATCACATAAAAATATTGTGAATCTCTAAATAAAAATACACTATTGCAAGATGCAGCAACTCATGCTATAATACCAAGCTGAGGTCAGAGGAAGCCATGGGATCTAGGTCAGGAACAACTTTTGCTGTAGAGTAACAACATGTTTCAGAAAGCAAACATAAAAATAAACAACAAAAAAGAAAATAATCAACTATTGGATAGCATATGTACTTATTGTGTTGTGTGTATATTTGTGCACATATATATTATATAAGTACATGTTTAGGGTACTACATGATAGTGCTTAAGGAAGCCTTTCTGATATTTCACATTACAGGGACTTGGTTGTTTTATTGTACAAAGAAGTTTTCTGTTTGTTTGGGTTTTTTTTTTTTTTTTTTTTTACATTACCATCTTATTTTTATTACCTAGCTCAACAGTCTTAATTACATTTTACAAAATATAAACACTTACTTTTGTTTTTATGAACATATGCAAATACAAATGCCTACCATTTTGAATTTTAGAGTGTGAGATTAACTTTAAAAGTCCTACACATTTCACTTAGCTAAAATAAAAATTTCTGGTTACCATATAAGCACATACGGAAATTAATATATATTTGAACACTTATTTCCTACCTTGTCCACTTGGAGACTTTAAAAGTTAGCAATGTATCAATGACAAGCTTGCATATTTTTTTTTACTGAAAATCTGCTTTTCTATTAAAAAATGGCATTTTAAAAATAAATTATTAGCAGATAAGTGTGTGTGTGTGTGTGTGTGTGTGTGTGTGTCTGTATGCTGGTACACTTGCTTGTGTGTGCATCTGTGAAATGAAAGGCCAATGTCAACTGTCTTCCTTTGCAATTCTCAACCATATATTTTCAGAGTCTCAGTGAGCCTTGAGCTAGACTTCTTAGCTAGACTGCCATGACCCTGGACTTGCCATTCATCCCTGCTCCCAGTGTTGGCATCACAGACCTGCACTTCTACCCTTGCCTGCTTATGGGGATCTGAACTCTGGTCTTCATGCCTGCACAGTAGGTACTTCATCCACTGAGATGTCTTCATGCTTACAGTTGCTCTTAAAATACAGGTTCTTGGAGTCTAGCATGGCCTGGAACTCACTCTGTGGTGCAAACTGCCTTCCAAATCATGAATCTTATCCCATTAGTCTTCCAAGTGCTGGGATAAGAAGCATGTGCTACCACACTAGAAAATAATGATTCTTTAATTTGCATGCATGTCAGCAGCATGAATAATATACAAAATACTATTTGAAGTTAAAAGCTGGAATAACTACCTCATTCTTCTGACTACAGATTTGCCACTATCTATATAATGCTTTGAAAAAAGAGTCATTCCAAATCTTTGTTAAATAAAGAGCTGTAGTCAGTGCTCTTCTCAAAATACCAGTTAAGTCTTTGCTGGTACAATTTAAATATTTTTTCTCCTCATATCTCTTACATCTTTACTTTCTTTTTATTTAAGAAACTCAATGAGGTTGTCCTTAATAGCCTGGGACTCTATAACAATTAAGTTTCTATAAGTTGGACAATGATCTCTTTTCCAGTTCTCTGTGCTAGAATTTCCTCTCCACAGAGTTTTGTCCTGCTGAATTTCTCGTTGTTTAGAGTTCCCAGTTTGTACTCCCTTGTCCTCCTGCACAAATTTTCCTGATTTTTACTCTGTTGTCAGATCCCTCAGACACTACTTCCCAAGGCAGATGGGGTAAACTGAGTAGCTATTCAACCTCGATTTGTCTTATAAAAAGCAGCTAGGCTGGGCACTGACCTAATCTTTATCCTTGCAGGAAGGGTTCATGACTTTCCTTACTTTACACAAGGAAGTCACATGAAATGGTGTCTGAGAATCATTATAATTTAAAAATGTAAATGTACTTTATTGGGTGTAGCTATTATTGGAACCCCAAATATCAAATTTTTTTTTGTAATTTTCTTTACTGAACATTTTCTAACTAGCTTCTAGTCTCAATGTGCTGGAGGCTCCCAAGGGTGCTGAAAGACTTCCTCATCTGATGCACCAGAATCAAGAAAAAGAAGGGAAAGGAGACCCTTTGAACAGTCTGGAGTCTTCCATACCTTTTAGCACAGAGGTAGAGTTGATGGTATTGCAGTTTGTGTCTGCTTCAGGACCCTTTGTCCCACACACCTCCCCTTGCCCCCAGATTCAAGTACGTTGATAAGTGGGTTAATGAAAATTGTCAAAAGTATGTGCTGCCTTCAAACTCCAAAGTATAACAGTAAACACTAAACCCTTGGTGGTGTACTGTGTAAAGAAAAGAAAGCTATTATTATTCATAACCCTGAGCAAAGACAAGAGTGTATATTGCTGTCCATGCCAGGCGAATGCAGAATGTTCCAGTTCCTTTTTCATGATAGAGCAAAAATTATTCTTGCCTACTGTGATGGGATGAATAGGTGTGTCCCCATTGACTTATGTGTTTGAATGCGTCACCACAGGGAGTGGCACTACTAGAAAGTGTAGCCTTGTTAGAAGTGTGTCAATGTAGAAGTGGACTTTCAGGACTCCTATGTCGATACCACATACAATGACAAAGTCTAGGCATATAGTCTGCTGCCTGTGGATCCAGAAATAGAACTGTCAGCTCCTTCTCCAGTAATATGTCTGCCTACATTCGACCTTTCTTTCCACCATGATGATAATGGTCTAAACTTGTAAATATGTAAGCCAGCCCCAAGTAAATGTTTTTCTTTGAAAGAGTTGCCTTGGACGTAGTGTGTGTTCACAGCAGTAAAACCCTAAGTAAGACACCTGCTCAAAGGCACGTGTTCTAAAGCTTCATGTTGGTGGCTCACATATTTCTCAGCAGCTACCTTTGGCTTCAGATCTATTGAGATAAATTCTCAGCAGTTGATTGTCTGCCAATGTTCATCTGTTTTTCAGGTGGAAATTCATGACCATGAGCAAATGGTGACCCTGCTTCACTCCGATTTCAAGTGGGCACTAATCTCTGACA
Organism: Rhabdomys pumilio; assembly: GCA_030674055.1. Taxonomy (NCBI): domain Eukaryota; kingdom Metazoa; phylum Chordata; class Mammalia; order Rodentia; family Muridae; genus Rhabdomys; species Rhabdomys pumilio. The sequence goes on from JANHMN010000018.1 coordinate 2,896,521, forward strand.
TCCATAAATGTGTTCTTGGTTTAACTAAGAAAATTTGGTTGGGTCTAAGAGATCTTTTTTTTCCCCCTGTAGTTGGGACTTTCTCTTGCATTTTTTAAAAACCTGTCATTGTTGTGCTTTTCAGTATACTTATTAGAAAAGTAATCTCTGTGGAGATCTTTACATGATTTCATATCTGTGCAAGTTTGTGAACTCTTTCAGGAGGCTTCCAGTATTCTACCCCACAGGGCTATGAAGAAATTTGAGTCATCTGGATCAGGGCTTTAAACTTTTATTAACTACTGATGCCTATGTATTTCTTAAACAATCCTGAGCATATAGGTATACAGCATAAGTATATAGATCAAACATTTACTAATATAAATTTACAACTTTAGTTTGAAACAATTTATATATTATGTATGTATGCATTATATAGTATATGTAATAATAAAATATATTTTTACCATTTTTAACTTTTTGTTGTTTCTTTGTGAAGTTCACATCACTCACCCCAATCCCACTCATCTTTCTCTCCCTTCATGCCTGCCCTCCATCCTTGCAACCTCCCCGAAAACAGAAAAAATCTTGTTGTGAAAACTGTAATGTATCACTGTATGTACCACAGTACACCCTTTTGTCCACACTTCGTTGCTTGCAAATATTCGTTGCAATGACTTGCTGGTCTTGTATAAGACCTTTGGCTTCTGCTACTCATCAATACTGAACCTCACTGGGACTTTTCTCGGATAGCCTGTTGTTGCCCAGTGTCATGGAGATCCTGTAGTTTTGCATCTGTAGGACAAATCTCCTGATTCACTCCAGTATTACAGTGATGGGTAGATGTTGGGGTGGGTCAATCCAAAGCTCTGGATCTGTGCTTAAGAGGTATCGGAGTAGGTCAGCTGGCCAGTTCTCCCACTCTCATGCCTTTTGGGCCAGCTCACCCTCTACCCCACAAGGGCCAGCTCTACCCTGCTGCACAGGGCCCACTCTATCAAGTGCTGCAGCAGATGAAAGGCAGGGTCAGCTCTCTCATTCCAATGTCCTCAGCGACAGCTCTCCTGTGTGCTGTAGGTGGCAAGGAGTGAGGAGAGAAGGCCATATCCCCCTCGCCTGCCCATGCCACTGCACAAACAAGTGGTGTGGCCAGCTTCCATATCCTTGGGGAGGCTTGCCCATGCCTCTGCTTCTAGAGTCAGCTCTATTGTGCTACCCAGAGTGAAGTGAAAGACCCACACTCCTGAGTGCTTTATTTGGTGAGAGACAGGGCCAGTTTTCCTGCTCTCATAACCCCAGGGCCAGGTCTTCTGCCTGGTGCAGGTGGTGAGGGGTGAAGCTGGAGAAATGCATTTATCCCTTGTCCATGCCACTTTAGGGACAGGAGTAGTAGGGCCAACTTTCCCACATACATTTCCTTTGGTGCCAGCTCACCCACAACTTCTGCAATCTACAGGGCTTACTCTCCTGGCTAGGGACAAAATAATCTCTCCTGCTCTCATATCTCTAGGTCTAGACTTCCCACAATACCCAGGAACTTTTCTTGATCACACCTATTTCACCACTACCTAATCCCATTTTTAATATGAAGAAGACAAATGATTGGTGTTAATTGACTTCAGAAGTGAAGACCTCATATTAAGTGGCAATGACAGGAAACCCTCCATACTACCAAGACTACTAGAAGGTAACTAATGGGAATCCCTACTACAAGCCATGTTTATGCTCAGGGTATAAAACTCATTTTCAAGTTACCAGTGTTTTCTTTCTTCAGAATTTCATGCTGACTCCAAAATACAGAAATACTTGTTAAAGAATATCTGTGAACATTGTGCTACTAACGGGGTAAATAAATAATTCACATGCTCAAAACTTGAAAAAAATGACAAATCCTTATAAAAGCAATGAAAATCATCACCATCCCAAAGTTCTGTAATATATTTTAAGATAAGGCTTGAGGAGGCATCCTCGGGGAATTTTCTTCACAGAAAAGGCAAAAAATTCCCCTATAAACTTTTCACGCCACAGAACTAAATGTTAAACAGCTTCCTTAAATATTTCTCTGAGGCTCAAATCATCTTTCCCAAAATCTGCTATGACACCTTCCTTCAGAGTGAAGCTTGGTTGGTCTTCAGCCCCTGTTGCTCTTCTTCAGTCCCATGAGGAATATTTGATTCTTTCCCACTGAATCTCTTGTGGTTTTTAGACACAGGAAATTCATGGCCTGTCTTATTTAAAAACAACTCTTATTTTGAAACTGAAGTTATCTAGTGGAAAATGACACTTGAAAATATGAGTAAGTGTCTCATTGTAGGGTTCTTCATGAAGTTGGATGCAACAAAATGGCCATTTTTAAGACTTGTATTCAGCTTTTTAACCATGCTGTGTTCATTTCATGCCTTTCTTTCTCAGATGAAAGCAAATGATTCTGGGAAAGTTTTAGAATTATAGCGTCAGCAACAAAAGCCATTTAAAACGTGATTGATAAAGTACTAACACTTCAATGATTCGGTGACTTTACTTGATGAGGGAGTTGGCATTCTTGAACTTAATAAAATGTGTGTATATTGGAAAAACATGGGTTCTTTCTTTCTTTTCATTGTGCTGTTTTTTTTTCTTCCTAAGACAAAATCCCCAACATCTTAACTGAGCAGTGGTGCTTGTAGTAACATACAGTAGGGTCCTTTTATTAATGTCACAATGAATTTGGAGTAGAGATCTATGAAAACCTGATTCACATTTGGTGAATTTTCCATTAATTACTGAAAAGCGGCCAGGTCTGTTATCAATAAGGACTGTATGTTAAACATAAAAACCTATCTTCCATGAATCTTGGTCTACCCAAATACGTGGGTATTTTTTCTAATTTATATTAAATGAACAGAGGAAAACAAATGGCATGCTTTTATCTGTGTTTAAGTACTGTTAATTTTCTTCATGAAAACTATAGAAAACATATAGAATTTCTCAAGTATTTACACAAAGCATTTTAAAATAAGATTCGCCATATCTACAGGTATTTAGAGTAGCCTGCATAGACGTGACAATGCTTTATAAGAAAAAGAGCCAGAATAAATATAATCTTTTATAGAAAGTTCTATGGGCTAGAGAGATTGCTCAATACTTAAGACCGTTTGTTTTCTCCCGAAGGATCTGGGTTCAGCTCCTAACACCCATACGACAGCTCACAACTATCCATAACTTCAGGACCAAGGGTCCTGACACCATATTCAAATATCCAAAGGCACCAGGCATGTATGTGGTGCCCATAAATAAATGCAGGCAAAACACTCATACATATAATACAGTAATATAACATATTAATATAAATATACAGAAAATAAATTTCAGCTTGATGTTTATCTTTTATTTTAAATAATTAAATCCCACCTAAGTTCCTTATTACAGTGATTAATGAATACTTTTTAAATGAAAATAAATTCTTCTCTCATACAATACATTCTGACCATAGTTTTGCCTCTCTCCACTTCTCTCAGCTCTCCACACCTCTCCTCTCTCCACAGATCCACTTCCTTTCCTCTCTGTTTCCCTTCAGAAAAGAGCAGACCTTCAAGAGACAACAACCAAACATGGCAAGCCACGAATGTGTTCATGAACCTACTGGTGATGAAGTCAACCTCTGGTTCCTCTCTTGTCCTACAGAGTTTAGGATAAAGCTGGAAATGGCAACTGTCTACCTAAGCTTGGTTTCATTTTCTTCTGTTGACTGGAAGGGTTCATCAACTGCCCTGTTTCCAACAAGAGCATTTATTATGTGTCCTCCTGTGTCCCAGTGTCCCTCTAAGTTTTCTTTACCCTCCCCTCCAGCATAAGCATCCTTTATGTAGAATAAATCCAAATTGACTCTAGGAAAAAATTAAACTAATATAATTTAAATGACTTTAGATGTATCTATAAGACCAGCACTTAGGAGTCTGAGACAGGAGGATCATGAGTTTAAGGTTAATTTGAGCAGTACAGCTAGGTTCAATTTAAATAGGCAAACAAGCACCACTAAGTCAAACTAAACAAATGCATTTTTCTTTTAATAAAATTGGAACATTGTGTAAATGTGTGTAAGTATATGCATAATTCATTTGATCTCATTGTAACCCCATACCAGAATAAAAATAGAGAGATGAGAATTAGTTTAAAAGATGAACAATGCTTTTGAAGCATTATACTTTGCTCAATTTATAATTAATTGTTTCATATAAATCTATAGAATTATTTTCGGCAAAAATTATCCAGATCTCAGATTTTTTTTTTTAAAACTACCATTATAGTATATCACAGCAACAAAATACTGTTGTATTTACCAGAATGTCAGTTTTCTACAATGATGCAACACCAAGAGTTGTGTTCACTCTGCAAAGGCTGTGGTATTTGTATCCAACCAAGACATAAAGTAAAATAGCCTGGTCTTCAGCAGAGGCTTTGATGTGTTATGCACCCATCTTTACTCAGTCTAATTTCATATACACTAAAGAAGGTTTTGAATTTGCCTGAAATGTAAGTTAATAAAAGTTGATTTCAAATTATGTACCAGTAGCTGATATTTAATTTCACTAAATACTTCTAGTTAAAGCAAGTTCCTGAATCTTTACTGTTGTGAGGAGTGCCAAGTTCACCAAGAAAGTCACCCAAAGTCAGAGATTTTGCCAACTTAATATCAGCCCTTAAACTTTCTTCTGATTTTACCTTACACTGTTCTCTGAAATGATAATGGACAAACTTTCAAAGAAAATACAATATATGTAGTAAAGTGATAAACAGTCATACGGTCATTATGGGATATTTCTTTAAATGACTTAAGTAGAGAGAACACATAGTAGTTTGATCATTATCTTTAATAATATGCACCATATTTTTATACCAACAGGAATTATAAAAATAAATATTTGGTGCCCAGAGAGGAGAAGTGTGTGATGGAACTGAGATTTGCTTCAAATAGAGAAAGAAATGGCTCCCAATCACTGTATCCTGCAATGTTCTGTAATATAGAAAAGAAAACTCCCAATCCTTTCGTTTAAAGCCAGGCGTTCTGATCTAAAAAAGTAAATAGAGGCCCATCTCACTTAGAAATATAGATGTGCATTCTAAATTAAACATTAGAACACAGAAGTCAGCAGTACACTAGAAGAATAATTCACTATGGCCAAGTGGGATTCCATCCAGCATCCAGAAACTGATTCAATATTTCAGAATGCATTAATAATATCTAGCATATTAATAAGTCAAAAGAGGAAAAAACAAATGATGTCTTCAACATATGTTGATGTGACATTTGAAAATTTTAATTACCCACTGCTGATTCAAGAAGAAAACATCTTTAAAAATAAGAAGAGAAAGAAGTTTCAATTAGATGAAATTATGTACTTCAATTAAAACTTATATAATGAAGAAGTAGATGCTGGAGGCACTACACTTAATGACAGAAATACAACATGAATTCCCAACTACTATTTGAAATGTTCAGGACTAGCGACATGCGGAAAGCATTGGTACAAAGGCTGAGAAGGCAGTACTCCATCCATTTGTCTCATGGCATAGACTGAGAAGCTCCTGAGTGCCAGCCATATTTCTGGTGATGCCCTGACAAGAGAATTACTTGGCTATGCTCCAGAGGTTTATACTCAAGGGGCTCAAATGCAGACACATTTGGAAAAGGAAAAACCACCACAGTTGCCCTTTCAAACCTAGTTGGCTATGAGTGTGCACTTCTGTCTAAGTTAACAATCAATTAGTAAAGATTATTGAATTTAAAACATTGTAGTGAAAGAAAATTAAAAACCTCACCGGAGACTATTTTTGATTAATAAATATAAAGCATCTTTTCAGGAGAATGCTTTGATTGTAATGTTCACCTTCTACTGTCAACTTTATTGGATTGGCCATTAGTGAGGGAACCTTTGGCATTTCTTTCAGGGAGTTTCTGGAAGAAATTAACTAATGAGGAAATTCTACTTCAAATGTGAATAGCACTGCACTATACATTGTAATTGTAGATATAATGAAAAGGGAAGCAAGGAAACCAGCCAGAGTGACAGACAGCATTTCTTTTTTATTTTTTTTATAATATTTTTAAGTTTCTATATATGTGTACTGTATTTACATAAGTTGCCTTCTCATCCTCATAACTCCTAGTTCCCATATTCTTCATCACACCTCTCATCCACGCTTCTTCTCCTCTATTATTGTTTCTCTCCTCCACACACACGTACACACACAAACTCACACACACACATGAATAAATAAATAAAGACAATCTGCTGAGTTCATTTAGGTTGTTAATATATTACGCTTTTAGTGCTGACAACATAGTATTGAATAATCAATTAGAGGACCCATCTCTGGAAAAGATTGATTCCCCTTCTTTTATTAGTTATTAATTACCCATAGCTCTTCTAGATGTGGTAGTATACCCAATATGTGAATGTGTGAGCAAGCATCCTGGTGTTTTTCATGTTGCAGCCACCAAAGAACTACCCCTACCATTCTGTGTCCACCATGACAGACTGAAACCATGAGCCTGTTTGGGTAAAGCAAGGAGAAAAGTAACCACTTTCTGAACCGTGATGGGGATATACCATTCTATGGTATTTAAAATATTTCTAGCAGTTTTCAGATTTATATTACATTGTTATTAACTGGAGTCACTAAGTTGTACAATAGATCTCGAGAACTTGTGTATCCTTTAGTATCTCCTGGTCTTTTGCCACTCTGAGACCACTCAATAAATACTTTTCTTCTATGAGTTCACTTGTGCATATTTCACATGCAGATGAGATCACATATGCTTGTTTCTGTGTATCACTTATTTAATGTTCTTCATGCTGTGGAAAATAACAAAATGTCTGTTTTTTTAAGTCTGAATAGTGTTACATTTTGTAAATATGCTACATAACTATTTACAATTTCCACACCAACAAAGAAATCCTTAAAATATTATCAATAAATACATTCACAACATGTACCACATGAAAGAATGTAATGATAGCCTCCAGCAAATGTATATCATATATAGTAATATGACAATAGAGAGAAAAACATTTTTTTCAAAAGAACAAAGGCAGACAACTCACAAATATCCACTTGCAAATGAAACATGTTCGGTTTCACCAAACAAAACCCAAATGATTAGGAATTGTAAATGTTTCCCTACCCCTTTTGGAAAGAGTTAAAATGCTAGTAACTACTGGGAGTGAAACAGTTGGGAATTCCGATATGTACTGCTTAGGTTACACATCAATTCAATTTAAACATTTGAAGAAAAACTTTTAACATGTATGAATGTTTTAATTTCTTTTACTCTTTCAAATATCATTATATAATTCATTCTAGTATGTGCTTCAAAGCAGTGCATAGATATGCATGAAAATAAAGTGTGTGTGTTCTTTTAAAGCCAGACATTAAGGAAATCTCAAATTTTTATGACTAAGGACTGGGATTAATTTGCCCTACAATCAATATTGCAAACTAGTATGTGGTGGCTAAACACAATAAGGTCTCTAAAGCCAGTTTTTAAAAATATACACAATAAATTTTCCAGTGAAAGGTGACAATTTAGTTTCTACAGTATGACTGATTGCATCACTGCTCAGAAGAAGGCACATTTAGGGAGGAGAGAATGTGCTTCTGTCTTCATTTATATCTATTTCTAATGGGTCAGGTTTTTCTAATATTTTTTTACTCCTTTAATTATTAAGTATATTTAATTGATGAATAAAATCATAAAATTATACATATCAATGCTGCACTGAATACTTTGGTTCATGCATATATTAAGTCATGTTTAAGTCATAATGTGTAACCTTTAAAATTCAATGAGCCCTATATTGTTATTATTATAATAAAAATATCTCAAGATTTAACAATTCCTTTTCTTGAGAAAAATCTATCAAATAATAGTTTCCAATTATCTTTGAGAAAAGGTTTTTTTTTTTTTTCATATATAGTGGTGTGGTGAAATTCTAGCAAAAGTTAACTTTATGAGCAAGTTAATAATGTACATTGTGAATTATTTATATGCACCTTGAAGCTTTAAGGCAGAGAAGAAAGTTCTGAATCTCTCTCCCTTTCAGAACATAATCCTCCTTCTGACTATGGTCTTCTACATATTAATGTGGTCCACAGAGCAGCGTGTGTGCTAGTGTTCAGGTCTTGAGTGTGCTGTGTGCTCTTATCTGTCACCTTCCACAGGCTGATCGCAGAGGAAAAGTGGATTCAGCTGGCCAAAATTTAGTGATTCTTAGGTTCAATCGTGACCTAACAGAGGAAAGAATATACTTAGGGACATTGCAAGAAGAATTGTTACTTGAAGATGTCCTATGTGGAAAGACTCTTCTCCCTGTAACCCGACACCCCTCTCTCAGTCCTAGAGGTAGCCTGGTGTGTGGGAAGATCTGAGATTTGATTCTAGAGTCCATTTCCTCCCAGTGTTGTCCTATTGGTGTCTTTTCTGTTGCAAGCGGTCAGCTGGGTCATCACTGTTGGAGGCTGTGCTGAGGGTGAGCTGGGCTTGTGGGGAAGGGGTGGGCTGGGAAGGACTGGTGTTTCTTTTGTTCGGTTTCCACAGAGGGAGTGGATTCCAGTGAGCACTACAACAGATGCAGTAGACAACTCATTTCTGCTTTTTTAAAAAATAGTTTCCCAGATCTGCCCTGAGCCTCAGGTGGGGCTCACAGTGGAACAGAAGGGCACCCACGATAATCATAGGTTCTTATAAACAATCTGTCTTCTTTCTAACTACTATGGATATGTGTCCTAAACCATATGATGTCTTTTTTTTTTTTTTTTTTTTTTTTTTTTTGTGACTCAAATTCATCGTGTTGTGGTTTGTCTGTGTCTGGACATCTATCAGAATATAGCATTTGTTAAAATGTTTTCTAAATATTCTCATAGATCATTTGTTTGTCAACAGGTTGGCACACCAGTTGAATCCTGTCTGGCAGGTGTGCACAGGGTTGACTTGAATTACTTCCTTCCTAAACCTGTTACCAGCACTTTGATCAGGAAAGAGCCATTACTCCATGTCTCACCCGTTCCCTGTAATTCAAAAACTCGTTCTTCTCAGAGGAATGACCCTGTCTTCCACAGGCTCAAAGAAAAAGTGTTTACTGTGCTTCAGAAGTGTCAAGACACAGTAAGGACTCTGGAAGACAATAAGGAAGCCAGACTTAAGCACAAGCCTGGCTTAGCGCTTTGCCATGCAGCTTCTTCATGTTTTAGGTTGGAGCATTCACACACTGGTCGAACAGGATGCTTTCAGGATGTAAAGATAAACACAGAAATTCTATTCTTGTAGCATGTGCTGTTGTTATGGCCACACAGCATGTATGGTGCTCTGACTGAACACCACCAGTTCCTGATAAGCATTTAAATATTGCAAAGTTTTTAGATTTTATCTTAGGTGTCCTGAAAACGTAAGTGATAGAGATCGAATGTGAAATAACACTTGCCTGATCAAATTTCCTCTTTTCTTCCTCTTTCCTTACCTGGAAATTTGCCTGGTATTTTACTGTAGAGATCACTAGGTGGATAAATCTCAAAGAAAGAATGATACCGCCGAGGCTCATATGTGCTTTGTTTCTCATTGCTGAAGATTCTCCTAGATTATTGTAACTTTTATATTGAAATAAAACCTACAAGGAAATGAGAGTAGGCTCACTCCAAACATAGCATAAAGATATTGAAAGAGTAACAAGCCTGGCTACAGAATCTAGTTTAAGGTACATGCAAATTTCTAGGGGTGACAAAATAGACTTTTACAAACTGAGCAACTGAAACAGCAACAACAAAAATTGTGACATCTAAAGGTCTTAGTCCCAAAATCAGAGTGCTAGCTAGCAGGTATGATTTCTCCAGACATAATCTCCTTAGCTCAGCATTCTGATCTACTTTGTGGCTCTGTGTGCGTGCGTGCGTGCGTGCGTGTGTGCGTGCGTGCGTACATGTGTGCGTGCGTGTGTTTGTGTGTTTGTGTGTGTGTGTGTGTGTGTGTGTGTGTGTGTGTGTGTGTGTATGGGTATTTCTGATATTTCTATCAGAATATCAGTGTTCCTGCTTATGCCTCCTTCCATCCTAAACACTTTTACTTTAATGCACTTATATCTTTAAAATACCTTATCTCCATTTTAGGTATTCTAGGCTATCCAGTCTCTGTTTCTTGGCCCTCCAGGCAGTGTCAGGGGTAGGCTTCCTCTTACGGCATTGGTTTCAAACTGGACCAGTCATTGGCTAGCCACTCTCACAATTTCTGTGCCACCTTTACCACAGCACATATTGTAGGAAGGACAGATTTTAGGTTCAAGATTTTCTGTGTAGGTTGGTGTCCCAAACCCTTCATTGGAAGTCTTGCCTGATTCTAGGAAATGGGTGGTTCAGGCTTTGTATCCTCCATTGCTAGGAGTCTTAGCTAGGGTCACCCTCAATAATTCCCAGGAATTTTCATTGCCAAACTCAACTGGCAAAAAGTAATTGATGAAATGATTCCTAATAACATGTTGCTATACTCATAGATTGGTGCCTAGCTCAATAGTCATCAGAGAGGCTTCACCCAGGAGCTGATGGAAACAGAGGCAGGTACCCACAGCCAGACAATTAGGTGGAGCTTGGGAGATCCTGACAAAGAGGGTGAAGACAGAGAAAAAGGATTGTAGGAGCCAGAGGGGTCAAGGACACCACAAGAAAACCCAGAGAACCAACTAACTTGGGCTCATAGGTACTCACAGAGACTGAACTACAAACCAGGAAGCCTTCACATGACTGACCTAGGCCCTCTGCATGTATGTTACAGTTGTGTAGCTTGATCTTCTTGTCAGCATTTAACAGTGGGAGCAGGGGTTGTCTCTGACTCTGTTGCCTGCGTTTGGGCCCCTTTCCTTTTATTGGGTTGCATTGTCTGGCCCTAACAGGAGGGGAGGTACCTAGCCTTACTGCAACTTGATATGCCAAAGCTGGTTGATATCCTTGGAAAGACTGCCTTTTTCTGAAGAAAAACTGAAGAGGAATGGTTGATGGTGGGGTGGGAGGCTGGGAAGAAATGTGGGAAAGGAAACTGTGATTAAGATATAAAACAAACAAATAGATATAAAAATGCCTAAAATGATAATAAAAAAAAAACTTCATCGCTAAACAAAGTTTTACTTTGTGGGTTGTGACTTGAGTACAGGAATCTGAGGTTCAGAGTACTTCAATCAAGAACAGATATGCATGGGCAGACCACGAGTAGGTAGCTCTTGGTTAGAGAGATGGCTCAGAGGATAAGAGCACTCACTGCTCTTCCAGAGGACATGGGTTCAATTCCTAGCATTCACATGGTGCTTCACAACCATGTGTAATGGGATCCAATAACCTCTTCTGGTGTGTCTAAAAATAGCTACAGTGTACTCATATACATAAAATAAATAAATCTTTAAAAAAAGAGTATGTAGCAATAAAATGCATTTAAACAATATAGGGCACATCCAGAGAAACTAAACATTCAGAGAAACTAAAGAGATGAGACGTGTCAAATGGAGAAGGAACCATCTTCAATGGCCATAATTATGGCTCCCCACATGTTGTGAACCTGGGAAATCTCTTCCTTTCTTGGAATTATGATAGATCTTTTAGTAGAATAAGAATTGGGTACAGAAACAAGCAACTATTGAATGCAACATGAAATCTACAGGAGTAGATATTGTCAAAAGTTGAATCTAAAGCATTTTTATGGCTTAACTTTCTCTCAGAAAATTCCCTTGAGGAGGTAAAAGTTGAAAAATATTTCGTGGATAGGAGGAAGTCTGTAGAAGGGAAAAGACATTATCCATGGAGAATGGTCTGTGTTTCTAGAACGTGTAGTGTTTGAGTGAAGAGAAATTGAGCTCTCATTTTCTGGATTTATTTTTCAGTACTGGAGATTGAACCCAGGGCATCATATATGCTAGGCAAACACTTTTGCCTCTAAGCTAAAACCTCATCCCATGATTACATTGATTACATTATTTGGAATCAGTAGCTTAAACATTCACGCACACACACACACACACACACACACACACACACACACACATTGTAAGGAACATTTACTATATCTTTTATTTGTTTTAAACTAAATTTCACAGTACAGGACTTATATAAACATGAAAAATTCAGAGGTGAGCAGATTTTATCTTTTCTACTTAGTGTTTAGAAACCTCTACATTTCAACATAAACAATATTCCATTTTTCTCTGAAGGCATTCAAAACTCCTAATCATTGTTTGCCCAATGTACCTCACATGAGAAGTGGTGGTTTTTTTGTTGTTTACCTGTTGTTTGGGATTTTTCTTTAGTTAACTTTATTTATTTAGTGTGTGCATGTGTGTCAATGTGTGTGTTCATATGTGTGAGTGCATGTGTGTGAGTGCATATGTGTGCTCATATGTTTGTGTATGTGCATATGTGTGACTCTCACTTTGGAGTGAGAGGACAGCCTATCAGAGTCACTTATCTCCCTTCACCAAGTGGATCCTAGAAATCAAACTCAGTCAACCTTGGCAGCAGGAGCATTAAGCATTTATCTTTCTGGACCTGATTGGTTCTATTTTAATATAATATTGTAATATAATCTCATGATGTAGCTCAGGCTGGTCTTGAACTCGGAATTCTACTGGTCTTACATTCCAAGTACTGGTACAGGTGTACACACCTCATAAAGCTGAGAAATGTTTCTTAGGGACAAACTTTCTGTCTTTGGTCATGGCAATATTAATTTTTTGTAACTATTTTGTGTCTCTAGAAAAGTATAGGTGGAAGAGAACAAGCATCCTGGATTGACATGAACCTCTTATTTCCTGTTTTTTGGAACTTGCTCACCAGAAGTCTCAACTGGACCTAATCCACAATGCCTGGTGGGGGTTGTCACTTTTTTTCCCCAAATATTAGACTGCTAGATCATTAGACTAGCTTGTTACATGGCTTTGTCACTCTTATGTACGCCTTTAAAAAGTGAGAAAACATCTGCTTAGTCAGCTCACAGATACATAAAAATTACTATATAATTTTTTAAAGACAGTTAAAGAAAATCTATGCAGTTTGAAGAAGCATATTTTGAATAACACAATTTATATACAGTGTGTAGCATATGACAAGAACTTAATAAATAGTTGACTCATGATGATAGTCTAAAACAGTAAACTCATAAGGACATGAAATTCTAAGTTGATACTTTTACTATTCTTTTCTTAGAATTATATAAAGGAAAAATAAAACAACCACTATAATATGCTCATTGTGATGCTGTTGTAACATACCAGGCATGAACCATTAAGGGCCAGGTTAATGATTGAGAAATGGAAGCATGAGGATGTAAGATTTTGAAAATTAGAGAGACCAGTAGCTAAATATCTGAAGGAAGATCCAACCTTGAAGTGTTAAAGGTAAATTTTGTCCTTCCAGGGGCATGTGTGTGTGCAAGTACATGTGTGTGTGTGTGTACATGCATGTGTGCATGTGTGTGTATGTATGTGTGTGTGTGTATGTGAGTATGTGTGTGTGCATGCACATGTATGTAGGTGTGTTTATAGGCCTTTCCAAAATGCTTAGATAACGAACAGCGCATTGTTTTGGTTGCAAGACTACTCTGAAATACTAATTTTTATCCTTACAACTATTGTGGATTTCTGCCCAGATCTTCCTCTCAACCTCACTCTCTGTTACTCTAGCTAAACCCCAGCTAGCCACACAATAGAGGTCACAGTATTCATTATTCCACTCAGTTTTTTCCATCCTGTCCCTGTCACCACCAACAGAAGGACTCTTTCTTGAATATTTTGATACTTTCCCATACATAACGCTGATTTTTCCACTTCTGTATTTTTTATTTGATATTTTATTTGCATTTCAGATGTGTTCCCCTTTCCCCATTCTCCCCCCTGCCATTAACCCCCTATTTCATCACTCCTCCTCCTCCTTTGTGCTTTTATGTCATTTAAACTATATGCAAATATTAAGGTCAGTTCTAGCTTGAGGAACTAGCAAAACAATAGATGCAAATAGTCAAGGAAAAAGCAAGACAATAAACACAAATAGTCAAAGAATGAGCAGGACAATAAACAGAGTCCTTATGATTACTCCTGTGATCACTGTTTCTAAGGGCTTATCAGGATGACCAAAATATTGGAGCCTACTTCCCTATCCAAGCCCAAAGTCATTTTTATGCCTGAAGCCTAGTCTTTGTTTTACCCCAAGATTTAGATTCGTGCCTGAAATTATTTTGTTGTTCTAGCCTAGGATTTAATCCCTGCCTAAAATTACTTCTTTGTTCTAGCCTAATGTCAGATTCCTCCCTGCAGTCCATTTCCATGTCCTTGGTCAATGTCAGATTCCTGCCAGGGTGCCCCAAAAGCTCTCTACATCTCCTTCCCTTTTATTGCATAAACCAGACTGAGTCTGTCTTAGGTGGTTCTGACAAGAAAGCCTTCCTTACCTATCATGGAATATGCATTATCAAAACCAATGCACTTCAGTCTTAGGTTGGTAAGGTTTGTACAGAATCTTATCCATCCTTGACTTGCCAGGCTATTAAATTAATAACTCTGTCTGTAGATCCATTTTCAGTTTCAAGTCATGTACTTTGGTTGCCAACATGTTGATGTTGTTAGAGGCAAGCTTTAACATGATGGGCAGGAATAAAATTATTCCCAAAACAAAAAGGGCTAGCATGATCAAGCTATATATGCCATTCCTGGGGTTTGACCAAAATGGAAATACTGACCTCAAGCCATAGATAATTTTATCAGCATTATATACAACATCAAAGCACAGCAGAACCACATTCTTTAAATTTATAATCTCACTATGCAGAGTTAAAACATCCAGAGAGGTGGTGGAATTATGCCAAATATCCTACAAATGTCTTCAAACTTTTTTTCTAGTAATAATGATTATCATTGTAAATTTTAGAAGTAACACAACTCCAATAGTATTTGGCATGACACGTGAGATGGCTCCTAACTCTTAAACACTGAACCTTCATCCAATAATTTGAATAAGATATGAAGCATCAATCTGCTGTTCCAAACACTTATATAAATCCTCTTGTATACTTAAGAAATTAGTAACAATTTTTTTTACTAAATGATTAACAAAAGTAGCTATCTTAACTTCTTGTGTCAAAGCTATTGAAGAAGTAGTGATGCTAGCAATTAGTGTAATTAAAGCTGTTATACCAGCAATAATCAAGCCCACTACCCTCTTGCTTCTGTTTAAAGCCTAACTCATTTCTTCTAGCACTTACAAGCTTTTTTCAAAAAATCAAGGTTTTCTAATACTCAAGGCATAAAACAAAATCCGGCTGATAGACCCCGATAACAGGCATGATAGCTTTCAACACACTAACACAATTAGAAAGTATACAATCAATGCAACTTAGAATAAATACCATAGGAGAGAAAAAAGTAATTTTAACTTGACAATTAAAAGAGCCTTAACACATACACTAACCCTTGTTTGAAATCCAGATCCTGTCCTAACTTTATATCTTCTTATCATAACAACATAGAGAACTGCAGCTAACTTCCAAATATGTCTCTGAAAATGTCCAGATCCAGCCTTTCAAATGAAGACTGTTATTTCCAATAGTGGATTAATTTCTAGACCAGTACTTGATTGAGTACGAATAACTGCTCACCTTTAAGAAAAATACAAGAGTCATTATAACTTCTCTTTTTGATTCTCCGACCCACAAGGTCTAAAAACTTGAGACTAGGTAGCTTCACCATCTGAGATATAGGTAATCAAAGGTGGGTCAGGAACATATGTGCAATACAGCTCCCCAGTCACCCTTGTCAGGGCACTCAGCAAGATCAAAGGGCAGCATCATTCTTTGTCTCAGCCACAGCATGTCTCACCAATCATTCTGGCAGCCACCATGCTCCTTCAGCATCCTGCAGAAAAAACACAAACATGCCCTCTTTTCCATATTAGATACCTGGTCGGGATCATACCATATGCTAGTAAGTGCATCCTTTGTTTCACCTAGGCTTAAGTATGCCTAGTTGTAGGGTGCAATAGACACTCAGCGGGAAGTTTCTTGGCATCCAATTTTTTTTTTTTAAAAAAAAAATTTAAGTAAAAAGAGCATGATTTAAATAAATTTGAGGTGTATAAGTATATACCTCCCCAGTTTTTATTTTATGAAGATATTGTTTAAAGTTCCATGGTCCCCTTCCACAATACTTTGTCCTTGAGGATTATAAGGAATCCCCATAATTGTTCATAAAATCTCAACTGCTAAACTACAATTGCCAGTTCCATTATGTTTTTTTAAATTGGATATTTTATTTATTTACCTTTCAAATGTTATCCCCTTTCCCCATTCCCACTCCCAAAACCCCTTATCCCATCATTCCTCCTTCTACTTCTATGAAAGTGTGTTCCCACCCATCCAGACATTTCTGCCTCCCTGCTTTCTTATTCTCTAACACTAGGGCATCCAGCCTTCCAGGTACCAAGGCCCTCCTCTCTCACAGTCCATTCACAAATACTTATACAGGTGGAGCCATAAGTCAATTCCTTTGTGTTCCCAGGGTGGAGGTTTAAACCCTGGTTGGTTGGTATTGTCACTCTCACCATGGGGCTGCAGCCCCTTCAGCTGCTTCAGACTTCTTTCTAACTCCTCCACTGGGGACCCTGTGAACAGTTCAATGGTTAGCTGTGTACATCTGCCTCTGTTTATGTCAGGCACTGGGAAAGCCTCTCAAGAGACATGTATGTCAGGCTCCTGTCAGAATGTACTTCCTGGCATCCACAACAGTGTCTGCATTTGGTGACTGTACATGGGATGGATCCACAGGTGGGGTAGTTTCTAGTCAGTCTCTCCTCCATTCTCTACTTCACATTTTGTCTCCATACTTGCTTCCATGAGTATTCTGTTACTCCTTCTAAGAAGGACTGAAGCACTCACACTTTGGTCTTTCTTCTTCATGAGATTCATGTGGTCTGTGAGTTGTATCTTGGGTATTGTGAGCTTTGGGGCTAATATCCACTTATCAGTGAGTACATACTCTGTGTGTTCTTTTATGATTGGGTTACCTCACTAAGGATGATATTTTCCAGTTCCAACCATTTGCCTAAGAATTTCATGAATTCATTGGTTTAAATAGCTGAGTAGTACTCCAAATGTAAATGTACCACGTTTTCTGTATCCATTCCTCTGTTGAAGGACATCTGGGTTCTTTCCAGGTTCTGGCTATTATAAATAGGCTGTTATGAAGATAGTGGAGCATGTGTCCCTGTTGTATGTTGGAACATCTTTTCGGTATATGCCCAGGAGTTTTTGCTATCCTGGGTTTTTTGTTATTCCAAATGATTTGAAAATGCTCTTTCTAACTCAATGAGGAATTGAGTTGCAATTTTGATGGAAATTGCATATAATCTATATATTGCTTTTGGCAAGATGGCCATTTTTACTATATTAATACTGCCAATCCATGAGCATGGGAGATCTTTACATCTTCTGAGATCTGCCTCGATTTGTTTCTTCAAGGACTTGAAGTTCTTGTCATACAGATCTTTTACTTGCTTGGTTAATTCACACAGAAGTATTTTATATTATTTGTGACTATTGTGAAAGGTTTTGTTTCTCTAATTTCTGTCTCAGTCTGTTTGTCCTTTGAGTAGAGGAAGGTTACTGATTTGTTTGAGTTAATTTTACATCCAGCCACTTTGCTGAAGTTGTTTATCAGGGTTAGGAGTTCTCTGGTAGAAGTTTTGGGGTCAGTTAAGTATACTATCATATCAGCTACAAATAGTGAAATTTTGACTTCTTCCTTTCCAATTTCTATCCCTTTGACTTCCTTTTGTTGCCTAACTGCTCTGGTTAGGACTTCGAGTACTATACTGAATAGGTAGGGAGAGAGTGGGCAGCCTTGTCTAGTCCATGATTTTAGTGGGATTGCTTCAAGTTTCTCTCCATTTAGTTTGATGTTGGCTACTGGTTTGCTGTATATTGCTTTTACTGTTTACGTATGGGTCTTAAATTCCTGTTCTTTCCAAGACTTTTACCATGAAGGGGTGTTCAATTTTGTCAAATGCTTTCTTAACATCTAGTGATATGATCATGTGTTTTTTTTCTTTGAGTTTGTTTATATAGTGGATTACATTGATGGTTTTCTGTATCGAACCATCCCTGCATTCCTGGGATAAACCCTACTTGATCATGATGGATGATTGTTTTGGTGTGTGTCGCTGCCTGAACTGCCCCATGTTGGGCTCCAAAATGTCGGGGACTGCTCTATCAGTGTTGGAAGCCCCACTGCCAAAAGCCTTGGGGGCTAAATTTTTAGAGCCGCACTGCCCCAAGCTGCTCTGGTTCACGGGTCGGGGTTCAGCAAGAGAGAGAGCTAGGACAGACTCGAGGAATGGAGACCAGATAGAGTGTGATTCAATCCCGTTTATTCTTCAGTTTCTCTTCCTAGTCCAACTCCCAAGTCTTGAGTTCCTATTCCCTAGTTCCTAGTCCCTAGTGCCTCCAAGTTCCAAGTTCTTTCTCCAAGTGCTAAGTGCCTAATGTCTAATGCCTAATAATCTGTTGCTTTCTTCTAAGTTCTCTAGTCCAAGTGTCTTCCACCTAATGCCCAATAACTACTCCAAGTTGTACTTGTCTGTTGGGAGCCGACCTTTAGCAGAAAGTGGCTAGAAAGCAGCTATCCACATGCTAGCCATGCCTCCTAGGCTTATGTCATATCCACGTGCCTACAAGGGGCTTGGCAAAAGTGTATAAATACCCCAGATTTCCCTTCAATAAAAGACTTGAGACTGGATCAGAATCTCTGTCTTGTCTCCATTCCTAGAGTCTCTTCCTCTTATCCCCATTTCTCTTTCCCTCTAGACCCTGACCCGAAGACCGGAGTAAGCCAAAATATTTTTTGTTAAGTCTTTTGTCTCTAGCCAGGTAGAGCGGAGCCAGTCGCAACATTTTTGACACTCAACGAGAGGCAGAGGGAACCGAGACCCAGAGAGGTGACATAGGACATGGAGCGGTTGGAGCTGTTGGTGAAAGGACAAGAAGAAGAAGGAGAACTTGGCTTAGAAAACCGCAGGTTGTAAGGGATCTCATAGCTGGGGAATAGAATAGTTCACTTAGGACTTAACTAACCTGAGATAAAAGTTCATTGCACCCTAATCTCCGAATAAGGCAGCAGCCTTCTAGGCTGCACCACCAGTGTGTATTGAAAGCTGAGTGGGTCTGAGGGCCTACAAAGAAGTTACAAAGTTTCAGTGCCCTGTAAAAACTGCAAGGAGATACTCAACTGCCTGTGAGGTCATTTTTCAGGCAGAAACAGTGAACTGAAAGCTCCAGACCAAGTAACCTTTTGATACTTAAAGATGACCAAAACAATGGATATCTTTTGGGCTTTATATGATGATATTTCAAATGGTTTGATAGAAATCAACTTAGGGAACATAGACACCACATCATTTATCAGTATGGCAATATTTATACTCTTGGTTTACTACGTTTTCTCAGAAGACAGGGCCCTAGATAAAAAATTTCTTGCCTTGGAAAAGAGATTACAAGTAACACTAGAACTAAAGGTACAGGATTTTATTGGTCAAAATAAGCAACAGCAAGGAGATAGAGATAAAATTTGGAAACAAAATCTAGAAGATAATTTACTAAAGTTAGCAAATCAAAATAAGGCAGACACTACAATATTACAATTACAACATAAAGAGAAGCTTATGACTTGGCAACAAGGCTTAGAGGAAGAGGCAGTTAAATATTATGACTCTGAAAGGCCCTCTCCCAGTGCACCTCCACTTCCAGAGACTTGCATTGTAGAGACAGTGGTTATAGATCCCAGAAAGGAGTTACAGGATAAAATTTCTATTCTTAAACAACTAATAGAGTTAGAAAAAGAGTATCAGGACTTAATTAATCAGCTACAAAAATTAAGAACAGGGAAGAGGTCTCGAGAGGCCAACTGCAAAAATCCCCCAGATGAAAATCCTCAACCCGGTGTCCAAAAGCAGTTCCTATCCTCTAGTTGTAGTTCAGCTACAGATCAGCCAGAGAAGGGAGACACTGAGGCTTCCCCTATATCAGAGACCAGAAACACTCAAGGGGTTGCTTGGAGACATTACACAGGGTTTAATTTTCAAATTATTAAAGAATTAAAAAATGCCGTATCTCAATACGGTGCCATTGCTCCCTTTACTCTTGCAATTTTAGAGTCTATGGCAGAGGAGTGGCTGACTCTTAGTGATTGGAATACGTTAGTGAGAGCAGTTCTTAGTGGTGGAGACTATCTTATTTGGAAATCAGAATATCATGAGAATTGTAAAGAGATAGCTAGCAGAAACATTCAGGCAGGCAATGGTTGGTCCTTTGATGCCTTAGTAGGAGAAGGGCAATTTGCTTCTAGTGATAACCAGATGCAATATGACCCAGATTTATATGCTCAAATTCAAAATGCAGCCATGAAGGCTTGGTGTAAACTCCTGGTAAAGGGAGACCCTGGTGCATCTTTAACAACAGTCAGGCAGGGGCCTGACGAATGATTTTCTGACTTTGTTCATCGATTAATGACAACAGCAG
Organism: Rhabdomys pumilio; assembly: GCA_030674055.1. Lineage (NCBI taxonomy): Eukaryota > Metazoa > Chordata > Mammalia > Rodentia > Muridae > Rhabdomys > Rhabdomys pumilio. The sequence goes on from JANHMN010000018.1 coordinate 2,917,066, forward strand.
GGAGGATTTTTGGTAATGCAGAGGCAGATATACATTATGCAAACAACTTACATATGAAAATGCCAATTATACCTGTCAAGCAGCCATTAGGCCTTATAGGAAAAAGACAGACCTTATGGGGTATATCAGACTCTGTTCTGACATAGGTCCTTCCTACCAACAGGGCTTAGCTATGGCTGCTGCCATGCAAGGACAATCAGTAAGAAATTTTTTGGCAAATAGAGACGAAAGGCATGTTTTAAATGTGGCAAGCATAGACACTTTGCAAGAAATTGTAAGGCAGAAAATGAGTTAACCCAGAGACAGCCCAGCAATCAGCCTGGGCTCTGCCAACGTTGCAAATGTGGAAGGCATTGGGCTAGTGAATGTAGGTCCAAAAGAGATGCACAAGGAAACACCTTTTCCCGTAATCATAGAAATGGGAACAGGGGCCAGCTCCAGGCCCTGAACCAACGCAAGCCAAAACAGGCGTATGGAGCAGTCAGTGTCATACCAGCAAACACCAATCCCTTTCTGAACTTAGTTGAGCAACACCAGGAAGCACAGGACTGGACCTCAGTTCTGCCACCCACACAGTATTAACCCCAGAAATGGGACCTCAGGCCTTACCCACTGGAGTGTTTGGACTGCTCTATCCAAATGTGTTTGGCCTGATAGTGGGAAGAAGCAGTACTACTATGCTGGGAATACAAATTTTTCCTGGAGTTATAGATAATGATTATCAGGGTGAGATTAAGGTAATGGCACAGACAATTCAGAATATAGTCACCATTCCTACAGGAAGAGGATAGTTCAACTATTGTTACTTCCATTGTACCCTACTAATCACAATAGATTCTGGCATTCTGATACCAAAAAGAATTTTGCAACAGTCCTCTGGAAAGACCCATTAACTGGAACCTGGAATGGGCCAGATCCAGTGCTTATCTGGGAAAGAGGTTCTGTTTGCATATATTCCCAAACTGCAGATGCTGCACGTTGGCTGCCAGAAAGACTGGTTGAACAAATAGACAACAATAACAAATCCAGGGAGGAGAAACCCCCTGAGAAGCGTACTTTTTCTTTGCAGGAAATATGAAGGAAACATGAAGATGCTTCCCAATTGCCTTCAAACTGGATCAGATCAACAAGCAAACCTGACTTTGGAAGTTCTCAATACTGAAGGAGACATCACCACCTCAATCTCCAGGGTGGCTCTATTGGACTCTTGATTTCCTGATCTATAATTTAGTGGGGTACATTGTTTAAACCCACTATCACAGTTATTTTAGTTGTTTTGGGGGTTTGAAATTGATTGAACAGGGACAGGGAATTTCCTTACTTGTTTTGTTAAGATCAAAGCTATGATCAGTTCTGTATTTCTGTGTGTTGCCCTTTAAAAATAGTGTTGCTGTTATACCAACTATTTAGGCATTAAGTCTCTTGTCTCTTGGGTTTATGCTGTTCAACAGACTGATGGCTTTTATATTGCAACAGATAGATGTTATTCAAATGAAACCCATACAGGTCCATTATTACTGGCTGGAAGTAGGGGACTCTGAAACCTCTGTCATCAAGACTGATGAGGATTAACCCCTAACTTAAGTGCTAAGCCGGATAGTCAATGATGGGTAAGAGAACATGTTGAAACCCTTGCCCCTAAAAGAAGGGAGGCCTTACCATCCTAAGACAGGAGCTCAACAAATGGTTGTTGAGTATCCAAGGATGGGAAAGGGAGGCTGGGGGTCCTTTGTTCCAACCTAAGACAGGCTCGGTTTCCATAAGTTTTCCCAGCCTTCCCTTTTAAAAAAATAATTAAAAGGGGGGACCTGTTGGGAGCCGACTTTTAACAGAAAGTGGCTAGAAAGCAGCTATCCATGCCTGTAAGGCGCACGTGGTATCCACTCCTGCAAGGCACATGGTGAAAATGCTATCCACACCTGTAAGGCTTATGTCATATCCAGGTGCCTACAAGGCACTTGGGAAAAGTGTATAAATACCCCAGATTTCCCTTCAATAAAAGAGAGACTGGATCAGAACCTCTGTCTTGTCTCCATTCCTAACATCTCTTCCCCTTATCCCCACTCTCTCTCTCTCTCTCTCTCTAGACACTGGGAGCCGCAGTTTTGGACGGGCAAAGGTGGCGTATACCTTTAATCCCAGCCCTTCAGAGGCCAAGCCAGGCAGAGTGGAGCAAGCTGCAACATTTTTTGTTATAGTAACTATTCAGGCATTGTTAAGTCTTTTGTCTCAAGCCAGGTGGTTGCAACACAGATCATTAGTCTACATCTTTTTATTAGGGAATTGAGTGTATTGATCTTAAGAGATATTAAGGAAAGGTCATTGTTTCTTTCTGTTACTTTTGTTATTAGTGATGGAATTATGTTTGTGTGGCTGTCTTCTTTTGGAATTTGTTGAAAGATTACTTTCTTGCTCTTTCTAGGGTCTAATTTCCCTCCTTGTATTGGAAGTTTTACTCTATTATTCTTTGTAGTGCTGGGTTTGTGGAAAGATATTGTGTAAATTTGGGTTTATCATGGAATATCTTGGTTTCTTCATCTATGGTGATTGAGAGTTTTGCTGGGTGTAGTAGATAGAGCTTACATTTGTGATCTCTTAGGATCTGTATGATATCTGTCCAGGATCTTCTGGTTTTTAGAGTTTCTTGTGAAAAGTCTGGTGGAATTCTTAAATGGTCTGCCTTTATATGTTACTTGACCTTTTTTTCTTACTGCCTTTAATATTCTTTCTTTGTTTTGTGCATTTTATATTTTGATTATTATGTGACAGGAGATTATTTTCTGGTCTAGTCTATTCGGAGTTCTATAGTTTTCTTGTTTCTTTATGGGCATCTCTTTCTTTAGGTTAGGGAAATTTTCTTTTATAATTTTGTTAAAGACATTTACTGGCCCTTTAAGTTGGGAATCTTTACTCTCTTCTATACCTATTATACTTAGGTTTGGTCTTCTCATTGTGTCCTGGATTTCTTGGATGTTTTGGGTTAGGAGCTTTTTGCACTTTGCATTTCTTTGACAGTTGTGTCAATATTTTTATGGTATCTTCTGCATCTGAGATCTCTTCTATCTCTTGTATTTTGTTGGTGATGTTTGCATCTATTACTCCTGATCTCTTTCTTAAGTTTTCAATCTCTAGGGTAGTCGCCCTTTGAGATTTCTTTATTCCTTCTATTTTCATTTTTATGTCCTGGATAGTTTTGTTCAATTTCTTCACCTGTTTGGTTGTGTTTTCTCATAATACTTTAAGGGATTTTCCTGTTTCCTCTTTAAGAGCTTCTACCTGTTTACCTGTTTTCTCTTCTATTTCAAGTATGTTATTTATGTCATTTTTAATGTCCTCTATTATCATCATGAGAAGTGATTTTAAATCTGAACCTTGCTTTTCAAGTGTGATGTAGTATTTGGGACTTGCTATGGTGGGAGAACTAGGTTCTGCTTATGTCAAGTACTCTTGGTTGCTGATGCTTATATTCTTGCATTTGTCTTTTGACATCTAGTAATCTTTAGTATTATCTGCACTCACTGTCTCTGACTGGAACCTGTCTTTTCTGTTATCTTGGTTATGTTAGAACTTCTCAGAGTCCAGCTGTCTCTGAGATCCTGAGATCCTGGGTGTAAGAGCTCCTGGGAGGCAGGCTGCCTCTGGGATCCTGAGGTCCTGGTGTTACAAATTTCCTGAGATCCAGTTATCCTAAGACTGTATGTTTCTGAGTATGTTAGAGCTCCTGTGAGTCCAGCCCCTCTGGAATTTGTGGGATTGAGTGCAAAGCTGAAGCTCAAGATCTGCTCAGTTCTCAGGAGCAGGCCAGAAGAAACCAGTTCCTCTGGCTAGGAAGGAGTTCCTGGGTTCCCGTGGGTTTCAGTTACTCCCTGTTTGGGGCAGGTGTTGCTGCCTCCTTACATAAGATCCTGGGTGGGGGTTGGTTCAAGGTTCCAGGAGTCCTGCCTCCTCTGGGATTTGTGGAATTGGGTGCAGAGCTGAAGCTCAAGATCTGCTCAGTGCTCAGGAGCAGACCAGAAGCCATTTCTGCATTTTTATGAACTCTTTATAGTGCATTGAGTAGCTCTCTGAATTTTATTATAAAAGAAATATGGCAGATAGACTGTTAAAAACACCTGTCTTTTAGTCTCCTTTTTGTTGAAATACCAATACAACAATTCAGATTTTTTTTTCACCAGAGATAGACTCCACACTTCACCTTGTTTGATTTGAGCTGGCCTTGGACTTGCTCTGTAATTGACAGAAAAGATAGTTTGAAAGTTTACATTTTAAACCTCAATAGCATCTTACCTACTCTGGTTCTGAATTCTGACTAATCAACACATGGATGGATTAGATATAAACAGTGTTGCAGATTTGAACTGTATCAGCTCACTGTAGACTTTGACCTGGATGAATCAGCTAATTAAGGAGAAAACACATGACTGACTCCCAGGATCACAAGCTAAATAGAATCATGTTGAGTTAATAGTTCACTTAGGATCAAATCTCACCAGAAAAACAGGAAATCTATGAAGTTTCTTTCCATTTATTTTTAATGGGAAGTCTATAGAATATGTTGAATCAAGTCTCATATCAATGTATTCTTGCTTAAAGTATAAATGGTATAATAGTAACCTATAAGTGTTTCAAATTCCTTATGAAAATATAATCACATATAGATTCTATATTAATGACTTTTGCACAAGTCCAAAATGGAATGTCCAGAAAGTGTGTTATTTTCATTTAACAGCATTCTTGCCCTTATCCTCTGTGGGTTCAGACATAAAAGGGATCAGACAGGGACCAGGATCCAGAAACTGTTCATATTCTTGATGCTGTCAAGGACAGAGCATTGGCTTTGTGCCAGTGCTGTTTTGGAGTCACAGCCAACCTGGAAATATACAGCTGTTGTTATTCATAAAATTTCAGACAATATTTTGGAAGACTTTATTCATGGAAAATTAAAAAGAAAATGATAAAAAAAACTAAATAGAAACAATTTTAGAGTGCAAAGAATATTGAGTGTTTCAGGAAGTGCTTGATATACACTGTAAATTAATACAGAGGGTTAAAAAGGAAACAAGATAGTAGTGTCTCTACTAAGGCATTTAGTGTGCACAATAATAGAAGGAAAGAGTGTGGGATCTGGAGTCAAGGGAAACAGATGTGGTGTTGGCCAGAGCTAAAGCTTTCCTGTGCCTTCATGCATGTAGAGCAGAATGGCTTCCAGCTCCTTATGGATGCTTGACAAATATTTCAAACACATTTGTGCTTAGTGTATAAACATTTGCCGATAAAGGCAATGCCATGCATCTTAGTTTTTCTTTGTACTGTCATATTGTTTGAAGCTATAGTTCTCAGGTTTTAGGCATCCCATGGAACTAAAGCAGGTGCAAGCAACTAGCTGTCATCTAGTGAGCTTGACATGGAAGAGACTTGAAACTATTAAGACAATTTTACATCTCTCACTACTTAAGTTAGAATATTATGTCTATTTAAAATGGCATTCTGTTAACATATAATAGCTTCTCATTGTTGAAATGAGTTACATATGTACACTAACTCAGTGTTACTTTTTTACTATTTTAAGTACTGAAAAGGATAGCCTATGAATAAACATTTTATAGATTTCTTATTATGTTTAAGATGAAAATGAAATGGTTAACCATAACCTAGTGTTAGAAATCTGTATAATTGTTATCAAGATGAAGTTATAATTTCTTAAATGGTACAAAATTTACTTTGATTTCAAATTTAAGGTTTCCATGGGTACAAACTTCTTATTGATATAAAAGTGAGATGAATATGGTTACTCTCATAGGCATTGTGCCTGTATAATACATTTAGGAATACAAGGCTTAGACCCAGTCCTTCTTTAACTTTTCTAACTGATTTGAGATGGTTAGACTGTGAGTTAAGGGCCTATAGCAAATTCATGGCTTGGAGTTTATTGTTAGGGTGTTTTCCATATTTTATTTAGAAATAGCTGAGAGGAGTTAACAGACAACAGTCCAGATTACCTTACATAGTTAGTTGGTTTTCAAAACGTCAGAAGTCCACAGAATTGATGTTACGAATATTCCTGTAGTAATGTTCATTTTGATTAGAGACCTGTGTGCTCCTGACAGCTTCCTGTCTTGGATTCTAAGAAGAAATTGAGCATCTTTGGAGTTACTCCAGTTGTGGTGAGACAGCCACTAGGCAAGAATTGCCTCTTTCCATCTACAGACAAATTACTGTCCAGAAAAGGACACACTTGCAGAATAGTCTACTGATTATATCTGCCTAGACAGAGTAATCAGCCCTTAATAATTCTGCATCGCTAAGGTCTGTCAGATGATCCTGGGCCAGAAGGCTGAAGATCAGATGCTCCAACATTTTGTAGTATAGGAACTGTCCAGGTGTTCAGCGGTCTCTATAAATTGGCTAAGTTTTAGAAACTATGCTATGTGCTTCCCATAATTTCAGTTAACTTAGTCATTCTGGATTTCTGACGGGGTTGAAAACTTATAGTCTCATAGCCAGCCCGGCTAATTACTTTGAGAGAAAAGATTTGAGAGCATGGTTTTCAGCTGACATTCATTCTAAAGCCAAGAAAATAACCAGGTTCAGAACTAAGTGTTTTAGTTAGGAGAGATGACAGAGGTTCTGGTTAGTCAACAAAATGATGGACCGGATATTAGGACTATCTTGTACCTCACTGGTACAAATTGGTATAATTATGCTCTAATTGTGTTTTGAGAGAAAAGTTTTATTTTAACAGGAAGGGTGATATGTAGGTGGAGCTAAGGTGAGAGGAAGACAAGAAGTAAGGAGAGGAGGAGAAGAAGAAGAGGAGAAACTAGGTGATGAGAGAGAAAGAGAGAGAAAGAGAGAGGGGGACATGGAGGCAAATGTTCACATATCTCCACTAGTCAAAGATAGTTGATATATCTAGGTTGGGTATTGGGTTACACTTCTGATTGAGCATTACCAAACTTATAAAACCTTTGATTAACATTTTTTAAAAGTTGTATAAAAGCAAAAAGGAAAAGGGGGCATGGGATAGGGGTTTTCCAGGGAGGGGAATTGGGGAAAGTGGATAGCATCTGAAATTTAAATAAAATATGCAATAAAAAAGATGAAAATGGAAAATATAGATGATAAAACTATTTAAGACCTGCTATAAAGAGAGTAGAGCTATGTATTATATTCACTTCTTAGACTGAGAAAGTAGTTAAAAATGAATTTTCTTGATGGATGAGTCATTGTATACTGGTTTAGAATGAAGAAATTCCAAACTCAAAGTTCCTTTTACATTTTAATTTAATTTTCCCCAGTGAGCTATACATTTTGAAAATTTATTGTTAAAGTTTAAAATACAATAAAACATTTTCTTTATAGTAGCATACATTAATTGCACAAAATAATGGGTTTATTAAAATGTAGAGTTCTCTGAATTTTTAACAAGGTATTGACTCATGTAACTGTTACACAAATCAGAATAAAAATAGTTTCATTACTTTAGCAAATGCCCCTATGCTAATCTCTCATAGGATCTTTGTCTATTGTGTGTTGCTTTGACAAAACACCTACACTGGGTATTCTGTGTATTATTTTGGCTTACAGTTTGGAAGATAGAATACACAAGTTGAGGAAACCACATCTGCTAAGGGCTTCTCACTGTGTCATAACATGGTGAATGGAGCCATGTGATGAGAGTGCTTTTTAGGGTGATGGGGGTTCTTAAAGAGTAGTCAGGATAGATAGCGTGCTTGCTTATAATAATTCCTACAAGTACCAATCTCATCCTGGAATATTAAAAACACTCCCAAGAAAGTGTTGTTTTCTTCCAAAGACTGGTAATATCAATGCAATGAATTAATCACTTCCAAGAGGTCCCATCTCTTAAAGGTTCTACTAAATACCCTCAGTATTACCACATTGGAAATTAACCATCCATTCCTGTCGAATTCTTTGAGCCCAAAAATCACATCAAAACCACAGAGGTGGTCAAACTCTAATCAGTACAATTTCCTTTTTCTAGGATGATTATAGAAATTAGAACAGATAGGATGCAACCTTTTAAACTGTTTACCCAGCATCAGTGGAGCTGGTATCTGGGAACTGCGTCTTATGGGTTCATTCCTTTTTATCAGGAATACTGTTCTGTTTATTATTTTAATGCTTTGCTATATGCTTTCCCATTCACTGGCTGAAGGATATTTTTCTTGTTTCCAATTTGAGCTTTTTATTCATAGCATAACATTTTTAATCCTAAAAAGCACTTTATAAAGCTTTAACTTCTCCCTGTTCTCACAAGCTTTGGGGATAGTAGTGTTCTTGTTCTAGCAGCACAAAGGATGTGTGGTCACATTTCAGAATGGCTCTGCTTCTTGATGGCTAGGTTGCTGAACTTACTCTAATGTATCTGTTTTGTCTGCATATCTTTCAGTAAATTCTTGAGCCCCATCTTCTACCCATTTAAAAAACTGACTGTTTTTTGTTCCTATCTTGGTTATTTGTATATTCAGAATGCAAATGATATCCTACACATGTGACTTACATGTTTTTGTCCAGTCTGTACCTTATCTTTTCCTTCCCTCAAAAGTATGGCTAAATAAGAGTCTTGAAGTTAGATAAAGTCTATTAAACCTTAATGAAGGTTTTTTTATTTTTTTAAATTTTTGGATTACTTATATTTCTTCTATAAGGTATAAGAAAGTTTGTTCAACCCAAACACAGAATTTTTTGTAAAAATATTTTCACTTAGCTAGAGAGATAGCTCAGCTAAAGGTTTACAATCAAAATGTAAAGAGTTCAGTTCTTAAAACCAATGCCAAAGCCTACCTTCCCAGCTTCTAAGTTAAAAATAAATAAATAAGAATAAAAATATTATGTTTGTCATTTACATCTGTGATATACTTGATGTTTGTTTTCATATAAGGTTGAAAATAAAACTCAATTATTTTTTCCTCTGACATACAACTCTTTTCAGTCACTCTTGTTGAAAATGACCATTGCATCATCAATAGATTTCCTTTGTAATTAACTGGTCATATGTGTGCAGGTCCCTTATGCTCCCTGGTTTTATTACATTGATAGTTATTGAGTTTTTATTCTGTGTCATAAAATTGAGTAGTTTGATTTTCCTCAAGTTTTCTACAATATACTTCTATATCTATATATCACATTGAATGAAGAAAAATCATTTTATTATTATTTATTCCCTTTACATCCAGATTGCTGACCTTCTTTTTGGTCCCCCTTCCAAAATCCCATATCCCCGTGTCTCCTCTGAGAGAGCTGGATTCCCCCCTCCAGATATCTCTCGCCATTCTAGCACATCAAATCTCAAATATAGAGAAATTGTATGTCTTTAAAACATCTTTAGATTTTTCCTTTCTTATTGCCATAATCTGGGCTCCCATTTTAATAAAGACATAACTTGTTGCAGCAGAACTCTTTCTTCTTTCTCCAGTTTTGGGATGAAATCAGCAGACAGTACAGCAGTGTGTCCTATATCATTATCAGGTCATACAATTTCTCCTTGATTCCTAAAATTCTGGATAAAACTTGGAATGCTGTCAGAATTATTTTCTTAATCTGTGCTCATGTTGTTTTGCTTCCAAATAATGCTTTTTTATTTCAATGTGGAAACAGTTTTGCTCTCCTAGTTTTTGTCTATTTTATCCTTATTAAATATTTCTGGATTTTGTTAACAATTAGAAGAAGAGTTTTGTTTCCCTGTTAGTGAGAGATATCACTTTACAAACTTCCTATCTTGTATTATTGTCATCTGATTTCACCAAGGAAATGCTGACCTCACAAAAAGGAACTGGACAGTCTTCCATTGGCTTCTGTTTTCTGTTAGAGTATGGATGAAGCTTCTATTGACGTTTATTTGAATGTTTGGTAGACTTCTCCAGAGATACCACCAGGAGCTGAAGGCTTCTGTTTTGGAAAGTTTTACATTTTTAAGCCAACTACATGTTAAGCATAAGGCTATTTGGCTTATTTAAATACATGAACCCATGTCTTTTACTACCTTTCAGGAGTTTCCATTGTTTATTTTCAAGCGTTTATCAGAAACAACACGTTTTCCTGTTACTGTGTATCTATTGACACAAATCTTAATACTTTGCATTGTATCTCAAGTCCTTGAGACTCTTCTTCCTAATCAGATGACTTTAAGTTATTCATCTTCAGGTTCCAAGTTCAATAACTTTTTGCTTTTCATTTCCATTTTTTTTCTGTTGAGTCAATGCAACACGTTTTAAATTTTGAATGCAAATACTTTTAAGTTCTAAAAACCACTGGTGTTCATTTCTGCCTTTTATTTTGTTGATGATATTTCTTTTATTCACTTAAATAATATCTGGCTTTTCAGGTAATTTTTACAAGAGTTGCTTTAGAGTTTGGGTTAAATATCCCAACCTCTGTGCTATCTCAGTGTGGTGGTTTGAGTATGCTTGGCCCTGGGAGTAACACTATTTGGAGGTGTGGCCTTGTTGGAGTAAGTGTGTCACTGTGGGCATGGGTTTTAAGAGCCTAGTCCTAGCTGCCTGGTAGACAGTCTTCTAGCTGCCTTTAAATGAAAATGTAGAACTCTCAGCTCCTCTTGCACCATGCCTGCCTGGATGCCGCCATGCTCCTGTCATAATGAACTGAACCTCTGAACCTGTAAGACAGCCCTAATTAAATGTTGTCCTCATATGTGTTGTTTTTGTCGTGGTGTCTGTTCACAGCAGTAAAACCCTAACTAAGACAATCAGCATTGATATCTGTGTATTGTCTTCCACACAAATGAGTGTCTTCCTACCACTTCATATGCCATACAAGTTTGGACAAAAGCCTGGTGTTATGCTATGATTTTCTGACTGTTGCTTGTGTTATACCTTTAGAGATGTTCATGTTCCCATTCCAGCACTCAATTGACCTCATTGATTTCAGAATGCAGCCCTGACCAACACAGCCGATAGAAGTAGGTAGTCTCAAGCGACTTTCCAACTTTCTATCTTGGTAGTGTCAACTGGCTTTGTTCTGTGCTTGCAAACAATAGCATCATGACTTCTGGGTGGGCGATCCTAGCATTTTTTAAAACTGACATCATGGTTCTTCCTTAAAGTCATAACATGCACTTTGCAGTTCATGTGGACTCTGGTGCCTCTCCTGACTGTTTCATATCTGTCATCTCCCTGGCCTTTTGTGGCTGGCAATTCCACTCTTCAGTTCAGTCAGGAACCTGGAACTCTAGGTTCTTCTCATGTGTTTGTTTTTGCAACTCTCCCCAATTGTTGAGCCAAACTACAGAAAGAATGATAAAGTAAACACAGAAACAGCAGGTGCTTACTCACAAAGTCCAATCACTGCAAAGAAACCAATCTCACAGGAAGACTTCTATTGTACACTGTTGGGCTCCTTTGGGTCCTTTTTCATGTCATTGCCACCAGCACTGGATTGACTTGAGGATGGGCATGGGAGTGGAGGAGCAGAGAGGAAGGAGTGGGAAAAGAATGGGTGAGAGGATAAGAGATTAGTGCCTTTGTCTGAGTGAGCATGTCTGACATCTTCCGAGCCAAATCCCAAGGTTTTGTCCTGAACTTATGCTTGTCTTTGAGAATCTCTACTTATGAGTTTTGTGCCACAGCAAATCAGGTAGGAGATAGCAGAGAAGAAATAGTGCAATCCACTGATGATTCAGTGACATTCAGAGTTCTGCCCTTCTTATATTTTCTTGCTGATGTTTGTTTCTGAGAAACTTCAGATGCTTGCCTATGTATTCTACCCAATCTTAGTTGGAAACCAGAGCCACAGTTGATCACTTTTTAGTTATTTTTTGTTTGGTGGGTTTTTTTTTTGTAATCTACTAAAAGACAAGATGAGAGTACCAGAGATATTCAGAACAGGTGCTATGAGTCACTACTGTGACTTCTGTATCTGTGGCCTTTGCTTCTTTCTGTTTGTTTGCTTTTTATTATTTACTTACATCCCAAATGCTATGCCTCCTCTGGGTCCCCCACCACAAAGACCCTCTTCCTGTTGACCCTCCTTTTTTCCTCTAAGTGAATGGGACCCCCCTGGGTGTCCCCTCACCTTGGTGCATTAAGTCTCAGCAGGGTTTGGTGCAGACTCTCCCACTGAGGCCAGGCAAGGCAGCCTTGTTGAGAAACCAATCCTTCAGTTATACTATAGCTTTAGGCACAGCCCCTGTTCCAATTGATGGGGTATCCACATGGGGACAGAGCTGCCCTGCTGCTAAGTTATGTGCTCGATAAGACCTGTGTATGTTCTTTGATTTGTTGCTAAGTCTGAGAGATCCAAGGTTTCTGGTTAGTTGGCTCTGTTGCTCCTTCTGTGAAGTTCTTCTCACCTTCAGTGCCTTCATCTTTCTCTCAACTGTTCCCTAAGAGTCCCTAACCTTTGCCTAATGTTTGGCTGTGGATGTCTGTATTTTTTTCAGTCAGTTGCTGTGTAGAACCTCTCAGAAGGTAGTTTTGCTAGGTTCCTGTCTGCAAGCATAACAGAGTATCATTAATAGTGTCAAGGATTGGTGCTTTCCCATGGGATGGGTCTCAAGTTGGGCCAGTTATTGGTTGTCCACTCCTTCAGTCTCTTCTCCCTCTTTGTCCTTGCATTTTTTTCAAACAGGACAAATTTTAGGTTGAAAAATTTGTGGGTGAGTTGGTATCCTTATTCCTCCACTGGGATACTGGCTGGCAACAGGTTCTGTATTCCCTCTGTTATGAGTCTTGGCTAAGGAGTTTTGACTCCTGGGAACCTCCCCAATCTCAGGTCCCTGATATTGGCCTTTTGCTTCTTACCAATGACATTAGGGCAAAGGAGCTGCATTGTCCTCAACCAGGAGTTTATTCTCTACTTCTTTTCCTTTAGTATCTCTTTGTTCTATTTGGAATGTTCAGGTACATTTGCATTAAAAGTTAGTGGTATCAGGGTAGTAGTGGCACATGCCTTTAATCCCAGCACTCAGAAAGCAAAGGCAAGCAGATCTCTAATTTCAAGGCCAGCCTGGACTATAGAGCAAGTTCCAGGACAGCCATGGCTACACAAAAACCTCATCTCAAGCAAACCAACTAAACAAAACCAGAAAACAAACAAACACAAAAACAGCAAAAGTCAATGGTAAAAGAAAGAATTAGTGAAGAAAACTATGTTGATTATTTGGTCTTTACAGAAGAACCATTGTGTTAATATAAACGTTCAACCTGAGGTCTTGGGAGCTTCATATGTCTTCCTGTAGCTGACTATAGCCATGAACATGATCCAATATACCTTACTTAAATGTTATGAGAAAGTCTTGATGATTGTTTTTTAATTCAGTTGCACAGTCTTCGAGTATGAATGTTTTACAGGACAACTTTGTACCTTTCCCAAAGGTTGGCCTCCCTGAGATCTGAGCTCCAGGTTGGTGGTTATCACAAGCTTGAGTTTACCTACTAGGCAGCCTCCTACTAATATTCTAGCATGTATTTCCATCTAAGGATGGGAACATGTCTTCTGGAGAATCCGCTCTCAAGATCAAGGGACATCTTATCACTAGGACATCAGTGACATTTCTGGGAATGTTGCCAGTTACTGGGTCTTCACACTGCAATGGTAGTAACAGAAAAGTAGAAGGCTTGGAGTGAGGTAGTTTGATCCTTCCACTGAGGAGCAGCAGGCAGGAGGATGGTGAGCTCAGGGTAGGCATGAACTGAAAATAAGGCCTGTGAAAAACACACCTTACGTCTGTTCTCTTGGCACCGTGAGAATCAGTTCTAGCATCCCCCTTCCATGGCAGCATAGGAAAAATATTTCATTACTTCTTAGACTGTTCTCTTTCAGGTAAGCATTCATTTTAATTTCTTAAAAAGATGCTAAAAATTGTGACAAGACAGAAATACTGTCCATGTTTGGACATTTTGTGGTAGATGTTGTCTGGAAACAAACCCACAGCATCATTCTTAAGAATAAATGACAAACTTCATTACTGTCAGAACCTGAGGAATATATTCCATTATGGACATTGATTTTCTTCAAAATTTAAACTGTTTATTTCAACAGTAGTAGGCCAGGCAGCAGAATCCTCCTACTCAGTTCATTCAGTATCACAGTCAATGTCTGTGCTTTCTGAATATCTTTTGCCTGTGTGTATGTGTATTCACATGTGTGTGGACATGTATACAAGTAGTGCATGTGTACATGTATGCATGTGCATGTAGAGGCCAGAAGTTGACATTGGTCATCTTTATCAGATGCTTTCCATGGTATTTACTGAGTCAAGGAATCTCTTAGTCCGGAGCTGACTAAGTCAGAAACTGTACCTAACTGAATTTCCCTGAAGATCTTCCTTTGTCTTCAGAGAACTGAAACTGCAGTCAGACCAGAGTACCTTCTGTTTATATGGATGCTGGGGAGCCCAACTTTGGCCCTTTTGCTATGAGTCAAACAGTGCTGTAACCTCAGATTTTCTACACTGAGAAAATTGAAGCACCAGCTAAAACTTCTTAATTTCTCATCAACCATTTTTTCTTTTAGTTTGTTTTTTGTTAACTATAAAAGGTGAACATTTTCTCTGTAGAAGCATATGGAATATAAATTAGCAACAAGTTCACATACATTCCTTTTACAAAACTGCTATCCAGTGATATAACCCAAGACTGCTGTGGATTCTAGGGAAGGGGAGTGTTGTTGATACCTGTAAATAAGATATAAGTTTGAATTATTATGCTGTGTATTTATTATTATTATTTTACTTTCTCAAATTGGCACATCTAAAAATCATGTTGCATTGTTGATTTAATAACTAATAATAATGACTAATTTATTCAGTGACTGAAGGGTTACAAAAATGAAACTAGAATCTGAACAAGAAAAAAAGTTAATGTCAAGTAAAATTATGAACAAATATAATCTGCTGGGCCACAATTTACCTGCCACCCTTTCATGTTCTTTGCTGTAGCAGGTGACAGTATATGGCTCTAAATGCAGAAAAATATCAGTACTACAAATCACTTTCCGAAGATGTAAAGTTTGATTTCGTGGCCCATTTCTCAAAAAGGAAATAAAAATTTGGTCATTAATTTAAAAGCAACAATGCAATGGAAGTGAAGTTTCTTTCATATTTCAACCTATAATTTCCCTATTGCATATCTTTTAAATTCTGGTGCTTTCAGAGACCATTACACATTGTCAGTCTGGAAATGTAAAACTTCAATTGTGTCCACTTTTCAGCTGGGAATTTGTGTTGTCATAATTTCACTGGTCAGAGCACATAAAGAAAATCCACAACATGGTGAACCCCAAGGCCTTGCAGAATGTGTGTGTGTGTGTGTGTGTGTGTGTGTGTGTGTGTGTGTGTGTTATGAGAGAGAGAGAAAGAAAGAGAGAGAGAGAAAGAGAGAGAGAGAGAGATTGTCTAAACTTATATATCTGAGGCAATCTCATAATCTCAATAACCAATGGCTACAAAAACTAATGCCATTGTGTGGAATAACAAAGAGGATTATAGAGGATTGTTTTTATTAAGACGTACTTAAGATGTCTGACTTTTATACTTGCCCTGCTGCTTCACCTCTGTATGTAGCCAACAGGAGTCCACCTCATCTTCATAATCCCTCCTTTCCCTGCCACCTGCCACTGCCATCTTTTCTCAAACTGCCACCTTATTGATGTCTCTGATTGCATACATGCATGGCTAGAGACAAGGATTACCCCGGATATCACTCTGGCAAAGTCAGTAAGCTCCCTCTGTGGGGCTTCCTGGTCACTATCCTTTCCTTCTGGAAAGTACTTTCCTGTTTAATCTCTTGCTTCAAAAGCATGTCGTTCTCAGTAATTATTCTGACATTGCATTCACTGGATTATAGTGTTGGGGGTGAATCTGAATGTGGACTGTAGGAGGAGCTAAGGTGGGAGGAGTAAGAAGAGGAAGAGGAGCAAGGAAGGAGGGGGAGAAGGAAGAGGAGGAGAAGGAAGAGGAGGAGCTAATGATGAGACAGAAAATGAGAGAGGGGGACATGGAGGCTGATGTTCACTTGTCTGTAGCAGTCAAAGGTAGTTGCTATATCTAGGCTGGATAATGGGTTACACCTCTGATTGTAAGGGCATCTTGTTATTGATCATTACTAAACATATAAGCCTTTGGATAATCTAAGCATTACAGTTTCATTTGTACTGAGCCAGCCTGGTTGGCAGGATGGGCTGGGCAATGCCCAGTCTTGCAGAGACAGAGTGGAAGATTGGCAGAGCCATCTCCCACACTGGTGTCTTGTGGATGGCAGGGCTGGTGTTTCTAGCTGGCCGTTTCTAGTTGTGGCATGCACGTAGCCTCTGGCCATGCAACATGGCAGCTGAGATAGGCAGAGACACCACAGCATAGATAGTCAGATTGACGGGCATTTTAAATATTACTACATTATAAAAATTTCCTACAACAGTGAACAGTGTAATATAACATCTGATATCACCCATTTTAGGACTACTACTGATTGTGATTTCATAGAAGGTGAGTGTTGGACAGTTGAAAATGGCTAAAGAAAGAAAAGGTTAGTAAGATTTATTGAGTAATGGAAACCCCAAGGAACCCTCTAAATAAGAAAAAAGAGTGCTTTGACAAAAGTAGTATGAAATCCCAGATCCTCCAGTTAAATATCAATTTTCTACTCTCAACCTTGGGTTATTTGCTAGAGCTACTCTATAAGGTCAGGCTTTTATGACTATGCTCTGTGTTTTCCCAATAATAAAATAGAGAAAAGTCTATTTTGGTATATTAGTGTGCTTACAGCTGTGCTTAATGATAAGGGTGTTCAGGATGTCTGATATGATATGTTAGGCAAACCCAGGAGACGTTATTTAGCTATGGCCTCTGGCCAGGGACAACAAAGATAATGACCAGAGAGAAATAACTCTTTTATTTAAGTGCCAGAGTCTATGGAAAAGGTTACATTGAAGAAACTTACATTTAGTATAAGGGATCTTTTAGTCATGAGTCAATGGTTTCTATTTCTTCTCTGTGTTTTCTTATTAACATGGCAGCAACTTATTTCAGCTATTTCATTCCTGGACATATACCCAGAGAACTCCATGCCATACCATAGAGATAAGGTTCTGTGCTTGTTGCTGCTCTATAACTTAGCAAGGAGATAGAACAAACTGAGATGCCCGACAATGGATAAGTGGATAGTGTAAATCTGCTCCACAAGCAAACCAAAATATTATCTATTTCCAAAAAAAATAAAATCACAAAATTTGCAGGAACCACAGATGGATGGAATACAGTGTACAATACTGATTAAGGTTCCCCAATCTCAGAAAGAAAAGCCTACACATTCTCCACATGTACAGATTCAACCCTATATAAGTAAACAAACATATGCGTAAGTTTGTGATAACATTAGAAAGCAGACAAAGAAACAATAATAAAATATGACAAAAGGTTTGCAGAGATGTGTCCACATAAGAAGTGTAGTTTGTTTGGGTGCTTCAAGTGCTTTCTCAAGATATGATACATTCTCAATGCAAAATAAGCCCTTAAATGGACATAGTTGACATGTGATTCTATGGGAAGCTGTTATCTTACTGGGAGAACGGAATCTTAAATTCTGTTTTTCACTGAGTATTTCTGTAGGAAGAAGTTCTTTGTAGGTAACACTAAGCTTATGTATTTTATCCTTCAGATGAGAATTTTAGATATTCAAATTACAGAGTGTGAACATTGTTAGAAGTATGCTCAAAATGTCATAATTTTGAGAATTCCTGGGAATACAGATTTATTTTTCCTAAATTTCAAAGAGTGACATGTCACAAATTTGAAAACACTGAGAAACTTGTCTGTTCCTTTTTATCGTATGTTATAATTCTAACTGTGCCACTGTTGGTGAATAAATGCACTGTTTTTAATCTTTAAAGAAGACCTGAAACTTGCTGGAAAGCAATTCAGTGTCAAAGAAAAAGAAAAGAAAAGAAAAGAAAAGAAAAGAAAAGAAAAGAAAAGAAAAGAAAGAAAAGAAAAAACAAGGACAGAACAACAAGGCACATACAAGGGAAGACACAGACAGGATGAGGAGGAACACAGGATGGATGAGTGGGCTGCTTCTTTGAGAAAGTTTCTTCATTTTCCCTACGTACAGGAACATCTTCTATGTTGACAGCAAAGTTGGCCAAGCCAAGGCTGGATCTGCGAGTGTCGTTTGTACAGAGCTGTCTTTAAGAATGCACTTTACAGTTACAAAACATTGAGCAGGTTTGGTTTTAATAGTAACTGCACCTTCAGTTTCTACAGTAATTACCAGTTAAGGCCAGACACATTTCTATGTACTGAGGAGCTGTACTCCATTTGAAAGTACTCATATGAAAGTACTTTCTTGAAAAGTAAGCCTTTGACTGTGGTTAAGACACTCTCCTGATCTTCACAATTTCTCCATCTCTCTTGGAATCTTTAGATCCTGTCAGTAAGTAAAGCCCTTTTCTGCTCTCAGTCAGTTATCAAGATTTTTCTTGAGCCCCAGCTGGCATGCTTGGCTCTTTTGACTTTCAATCTCCTATGTAAACAAGGGCAAAACACTGCACCTTTCTATTCTGAATTGTCTTGCTCTTAGCTTTTCCTGTTTTTTTTTGTCAAGGCTTGGGCCTCTATGCCTGCATCTGGCTCTGTGGGTAAGCTCTGCTGTGTGGGTCTTTGGTATCATTGTCGATTTGCTCTCCTTCCCTGCTCTGTGTTCTAGCAGACATAATCTAATCTGTGTTATGTGACAAGACCAATTAGTCTCGCCCACTCAGCAGCCTTCTGTCCCTCCCCCTCAGCTGCTCTCCTCTTGGCACTCCACCTCTTTTAGGAAGTGAAGCTGGGAGCCAACGTTCCTAGCAGAATTCATTAGATGAATATGCAGGTCCAGATTGCATAAATGCTCACATCCTCCAATGGGACTGAGACTCAAGGCTTCTAAGTTATCACATGTTTTATATTTGTCAGGAGATTTCTAGCCACAGAACTTCTTCACCAACTGGAAAGATTTTTGGGCAAGATGAGGGGACATGGAAGGTTCAGAATTGGTTTAAATAAAATACAACAAACACAAGCAGGTACTGCCATTCTTTTTTCATTATGCTAAGTCATTGGCTACAGCCTTTTGCCAACAAAAAATTGCTGATGTGACAAGTGGAGGAAGCCTGTAGGGTCCAGGCCGTTCACAATTAATACTTGCACTATGATCAAGCAACTCACCCTGAATCAGAACAAGACCCTAAGGACACAAAAACAGAGAACAGCAGGTGGTATGCAGTTTTGATTAGTGCTATTATTACATGGCCAGATTGGAGCCACCAAAGCTGGGTACAGAAGGTACCAGGGAAACCTGGCCCATCTGAAAATTGTGAGATCAAAGATAAAAAAGCTTAAGGTTATTTCATTTGGTTTCTGCTATCAGAAGCAATTTTATACTTACATGCATGCAGACACACATGCACACACACACATACATGCACACAGACACACACATGTGCACACATGCACACACATCGTTATTTTCATGACTTCTAAAGGAAAAATGAGTGCTATGTAATAATTGCTCTACTAATTAATTGTAGTAATTGATTGATGGCTGATAGACTAAAGTTCATAGCTAATGACTATAAATACAATCCCACATTATCTAACAGAAATGTCAGAAGTAATTATCTCTGGGGGAACAATCAAAGTAGACTATGGACTACGTTTTATTTTTCAATCAATGAACATTAACAAAATAATATCATTAAAAAAAAACCCATTTTCTGAATTTTTTAGGGACAATGTTGTTTCCATCCCATCCCCATCCACCACCATCTGAAGTAGATTGACTTGAGGAAACTCCACATTTTCTCCTAAATTCACAAATACAAGATGAGAAAGAAAGAGGTAGAGGAAGGATTCAGAAAACAAACAGTTGTCTAAACAGTAAAAATCTAATAAAACCCCTAGGATTTGAGCTCCTAGATAACAATCTTATTTTGTATGTGTGTGGTTTTTTCTTCTTTGACACGGTAAGTTTAATCTACAGAGTTCCTTGTCATCGGTTGCCAAGAACGCCTGCTAACAGGACACCTCAAAGTGTTCAGTGAAACTTCTTAGTCCCTCTCCTTCTGATATAAAAACCAACCAAATTACACTATGGTGTCTAGCTGCAAGCTATGCTAGTGCAATGGTGGCACAAAGCTCGTGAGAGTGACCAACAAATCTGAGTTGAAATAAAGGCTCACTATGGGATCAATGCACCTGTGAGCATGCAGAGACTGAGGCAGCATGCACAGGTCTGCACAGTTTTGCACCAAATGGAGTACTAGAGCTAAAAAGAAGCAGAAACCCTAACTCAGAAAACAATCTATGTGTGACAACCACTCGTAAATGAAAATGTAGTTTTCTGCAAGGGACTCTTTCTGGGGAAACAAACTACTCTTAAAGGCAGGCTGCATGCCCAGCAGCAGATGCTCACAGGAAACAAAGTCACTGACATCCTTGGAGGTTCCTTGTCTCATAATGTCATGTCTGGGCTTTAAATTTTAATTTTAACTTAATTCAATTTTTATATAATATAGGAAGAGACTAGAAACCAGATGTAATGGACTAAGTTTTCTAAGACTGATTCTTATCACGGGGTGAAGAAATACATGTGGTCAGTTTCAGAAGGAGGAAACCAAAAGAAAAAACTATTCTTTTCAAAGAAAAACAATATTCATTTCAACTCATTATCATTAAAATATAATTACAACATTTCCCCTTTTCTTTTCTCTAATCCCTCCCATGTCTCCTCACTTTCCTCTTTTTCCCTGATTATATTTATTATTATTTAATGATGGTAATTATTACATATGAACAAATATATTACTATACATACTTATACTATGAGTTTTAATAACATTGGATTTGAAAAAGGGATTTAAGATCCATTTTCTTTATGAACTGACTGTGTCAAAAATCTTACTATCTTAACTCTGGCACAAACCATTCTTTAACTGGTCTGATCAGTGCTTAATGCATTCTTATCTTACTGAAGACATTCCTGCTTCTCATTGTATTGGGATCCTTACACGTACCTTTGAAACGTTATGTGAGTGAATAGACTGAAATTCTGGACAATGAAGATGACATTCTTCAACCTAAGTCAATAGAAATTTCATATTCTGAAATTAGGACCTCAAAAGCAAGATGACAACAGAGACCCTGTAGGGCAGCTACAGCTGATGAGAATCTGTCTAGTCCCAGGTGGGCACTGATAGCACCATGCCTGTTAGAAGACAGGAAGTGAGCAGCGAGGGGGGATGAGAGGACCCCCTATAGTCCAGATCTGGTATCAGCTCTGCTATTCTTGACATGGCATCCTTAGTCTCATTCTCTAAATCTCATCTGCAAGGAGAATTTGTTAGAAATGTTACCAGGCCACTTAAACGCTGCTCTCAATGATGAGTGCTTTATTTACTGTAAAACAATGCTATCTTCAAAAGCTCCTTCATTGACACATTTTTGTTTGTTTGTTTTTTTTTCATTTGTTTATTTTGTTTTTGTGTATGGGGACAAAAGAAAGAAAGATGTCAGAAAGAATTAGTGAGAAATTAAAGGAGGACTAGAGAAAGGACAAGAAAGGACTGTGTGTATGGGAAGGAATGAGAAGGGAGCAGTTGGAAGTCAGAGTGGACCACTGGAGAAGAAGAATAGGATGGCAGGGAGAGGAAAGATGGCATGTGGCATGCATGTGACTGTAGTACATACAGTATAACATTGTCAGAGAATTTAAACAGCGATAACAGAAAAATAACAAAACTAAGTGATAAACACACACACACGCTAAATCTCAATGTTTGGGTGAGTTAGTTGTACGTGTGGACACAGGACTCTATATAAAAGTTACATATACATACCATTGAGTACTGTTGGTGGACACTGAACCGTTTGTCGTGTTTTGCTCTTGCAAATAGCACTGTGGTGGACTCATGCAGGCAGCCCTAGAGACAGTCTTACTGTGTCACTGAAGAAGTTGTAGTGGGATTTCTTCTTAAGAGGTCTAAGTATTAATCTATATTGGAGTTATTTCCTCTGTGAAGTTATATAGGCCCTGAACTTTTGTTTTGTGTATTTTCCTACTTATTTTAATCTTTGTAATGTGACAGCTAACTTTGATTGTTTGATTTTCAGTTTTTAATCAGTCTATTTTAACACCTTACCTTGCATTTATCTTATATGTATGTTTTAGCTTATGTCTCTTCACAATTTCCCCATCAGAGCCTTTGTTTTTTCCTTACAGATTTATACATTTCTTGTAAATGTAATCTACCTGCTCTGTTCTTCAGATATGTTAGCTCTCAAATGTATTGTCCATCCAAATTTATTGGCTGTACTATATGCAAACAGCAGTGACTAACATTTTCCAAATATTGTGGTACCGATACTGTATTTAATTACATTTTAAGTAGCTCCTTTAGTAGTAAGAGGTACGTTACTGTTATTTTTATTTTACTCTGAATGAGACAGGTTAAGTGGAAACAAAGCTTGCCTCTAAATTAGTAAACAATGCAAGGGCATGCCATATTCATTATCTGCAGGTAAATTCTTATTTCTTTCCGTTTCTCTTTTCTCCTCAATGGCATTCTTTCAAACATAATACAGGTAGGTAGGTCTTTAGTGCCATCAAAATCACCATTAGTTGCCTTCAAGGAACTAAGTCTGTGTGTTACCATCAACTGTCCTAGACAGCCTCGATAATTGAGGATCAATTGTATCAGGAGCCCACACATGTCTATCACACTGTAGAGGGAAACACTCCAGATCTGTCTTATTTCCCATGTAAAGCCTCTGGAACCCAGTCAAACTGGAGCTAGAACTTAGTTTCTAAAATGTACTGTGTCCATTAGTTCTCAGCTTTAAAAAAGGTTTCTTTTGAACAACTGGTTTTTGGAAGCATTCTATACTCTAAAGATGAAGATTTCTTGTACCTTTCCAAAGTGAAATTATTTGAAACCCTCCCTCCCCATATATAAAAATATATATCCTTTCAACATCATTTGACCCAAGAATAACACAACCTCCATGCATCCGATGGCATCTTCCAAGAGTGAAAATTCCACGTAGACATAGCCATAGTCGTAACCATCTTTCAATATAGGTAAATCCAACACTGCCAGTTTTTCCTACAGCACTGGAGGAAAACAAATCAGTTTTCCTTTGGTTGACACGAGATGAAGAGGTTGGCTGTGTTATCCTCTTTCAACTGCAACTCCTTAACAGGTACGCAATCTGAAGTCTGAAAAACATTAAGAATCTCTTTTGTGGCATTTTCTGGCACCCCATTTAATCAAATAAGCCTGTTAGGTTTTTCCTTACTTAGGCCGGTCCTATAAGCTTGATTCTGAAGGTTGCACGTAAATTTTTAAATAGGGCCCTTGTCTAAATGGTCTTAAAGTGGTCCTTTGTATGACTTCCTATGGCAGGATGTCCAATGGTATTAAAAACCCAAGCTGCTGTTCGGGTTTTTTTTGTTTGTTTGTTTTTTGTTTTTTGTTTTGTTATTGTTGTTATTGACTAGAGAAAATATTAAAGTGAAGGAAGAAAAGTGTAGTGTAAGACTCAAGCTACAGTCAGTAGAACTGCTAGGCAGAAGGCTGAAATCTCTGCTTAATGGATGACACCAGCTCACAGCAATACTGTGTGACACAAAGTAAATCCTCTGATGCCTCTTGTCTTCCTCACCATTTCTAGGTGCTCCTATTGTCTGAACCCAAGGGGAAAAAAAACAAGAAGAAACAAAGCCCACTAACATGATGTATCGATTTACATTGTCATCAGTTGGAAAATGGTCTTGAAGATTTCTATCAATCTACATTTCCTAGTGTGTTCAGGACACACAGCATGGTCAGAATACAACACACACTAGGACCAGACAAGAGGCTAAGGATAGTTTTGAGAGAGAAAAAAATGTATTTTTCAAGTCTTCTTTATCATCTATCATTTTGTGTGTACTTCATTATTTAGGGAGGAAAATGAATTATCTGTAAGCCCCCTCCTTATTTCTTTACTGGATCAAGTGCTACTTAACAGGTAACCAAGAATAGTATTGAGTACCTTCACATACACGATTTCAGCTATCTATCTGACAGTTACTATTCAAGTGACAACTGAGGCTTGGGAGTTAGTTTCCTCAGTGTTCCATAATGTTCTATTCTGTCTGCATCCTTGTGAGCTTAGGCAAGGTCTTCCAAATGGATGTACAGGATCATTCTTTTTTCTATGCTTTTAATTAATATTCATATTGGTATTAGTGATATGGTGACTAGTCTAAAATAAATGAGCAAAAAATGTAAGCTGTTCTTTGCTTAACTCCACTTATAACTTTTTTAAAAGTTAAAATATAAAACTTACAAGTCTTCTTGTGGTATATGAATCTTGTTTTGATCTGAGATCACTGTTTTATGTTTTGACTTTAAATATCTCTCTCTCTCTCTCT
Organism: Rhabdomys pumilio; assembly: GCA_030674055.1. Taxonomy (NCBI): domain Eukaryota; kingdom Metazoa; phylum Chordata; class Mammalia; order Rodentia; family Muridae; genus Rhabdomys; species Rhabdomys pumilio. The sequence continues at coordinate 2,941,497 of JANHMN010000018.1, forward strand.
CTCTCTCTCTCTCTCTCTCTCTCTCTCTCT
>JANHMN010000018.1:2941536-2956128 GCA_030674055.1 Rhabdomys pumilio
TCTCTCTCTCTCTCTCTCTCTCTCTCTCTCTCTCTCTCTCTCTCTCTCACACACACACACACACACACACACACCACATACTTTTCTATAATCATTAAGACTGATTTTCAGAAACTAGGCACATGCTTTTAAGCCCAAGACTCAGGAGGCAGAGGCAGGCAGATCTCTGAGTTTGAGGTCAGCCTGGTCTTCAGGCAAGCTCTAGGATAGCCAGGGCTATACAGAGAAAACTTACCTTGAAAACAAACAAACAAAAAAAATCAAAATAACAACAAAACACTGATTATTTAGTTCTTAAACACACTAGATCATTAATATTTATGGTGGAGCTACGGATTGAACCTGTTTTCTAGCAGTGAGTTACATTCCAACTAGCACTGCACTGTTCTGTGCCTGTTACTCACTATGGTTTTGCCCAAATGTTTAATTGACCTCAACTGTTGTCTTGAATGGTTAATTTCAAATAGTTTCAAATTGTATGTCTTCCTGGTTCTTCTTTCCTTAGTTCCTCCCCAAGAGAGACTTGTTCTTTGTGGGACATTTAAGGGTATAGATACTGTTAGCTTGTTCTGTAATTACAGAGGAGCAACACACGATACTTTCTTAATTCATAAAGTCAACCAAACCTGTTGTCATTAAGTATGATCTAAATTAAGGAGTAAAAGTGCTCAAGTGTGGGTATATTTATGTTTAAAGTAGTCTACGGGTATCTGAAGTCAAAACAATTTGGGATTCTAGGTAGTAGATGATGTTGGCTTTTTCAAAATAGTCTATAAATAAGTATTCTACTGAAATACAATTATTATTGCTGACAAAATGTGCATTATTTAATATTGTTTTATGCATGTAAGCATAATAAATATAATTTCTCCTATAATTTAGAGAAACAAACTTAATAATTGCAGAGATCAGCTCAGTAATAGCAGTTAAAAAATAGACATGAGAAAACGGGGTGATGTCATGAGTTACAAGTGCAAGTTTTAACGACAGTGACAGAACAAAGTAAAGTGACAGCACATGACCAAACACACCAAAAAGTTAGCTTAAAAATATCGTTACCTTTTTAATGGAAAAAAGTCAGTTTATAAATTGCCTCTGGGATTGATTCTGATTTAAACTGTTGGCAAAACCATAACTAACACAGAGTCTCTAATGATGTCTCTGCCGGTCTGTCATGAACCCACATGCACAGGATGCTTATGGAGTTAGTTCTAGCTTCCATGGAGGTGCTAAGCCTGTCAGTATAACATGAACACTGACACTGGGAACATCAGTTTGCTTCTGAAGCTTGTAACATTGGCAGAAAAGTACATTGTCTTGAGTACTCTAATGGTGCCAGGAGGTGCTGTGCTTCTGGAGATCGTGGGGACATTCAAAATTCAGGATCCAACAAGAGTCTAGAAACAGTGACTTTAATTTATTTCTATGCTATTTTGTTTTATTCAAAAGTTTTTCCTTGGTACATTAAAGATGAATTATATAATGCAATCACATAGATTTTGATTCTATATCATCTTACATAATGGTTTGTTCCAGAAAGATTAAATAGTTAACTGTTGAAATGTTAGACAGTGCTTTTTACCCAGGGAACCACACGTTGTATCATTGTTATTTGGTTACACACAATACTTTAAAAAATAATTTTCATAGCATCTAAGGTGCAATTTTTAAAGTCTCACAGTATTATATATTTTTTCAGAAATTAATATTGTCACTTTTGCAACCATATGTATTATAGTTATCAGACTTTAAAAGAGTGGATTCAGTGCATACGTCAGTCAATGACATCATGCTTTCTTTTTTGTAAATTTATTATTTCAGAAGTTTGAAGCCAGAGAGGGTATTCACTTGGTGTATTTCCTTGTATAAGTGATAGGCAATCTCCCATGGAGACATATATTCTTGGCACCATCTGTTTTCCTGGTGGGAAACTGCATTCCTATGGTGTGAGAGGACTCACAATCACTGCCTGCACTTTTGAGAACAACCTTCCTGTCTGGAGGAAAAGGCACCATGAACACCCTGCTGTGTATGAACACCTACGACCTAGGTCAGACCTTCAACGTGTATGTCAGCTGCCAAAAGAGCACATCTTCTGACATCCTACCTTCTTCACCTTCCTATTCTCAGAGTCTAGATGGGACACTGTTTTAGGCATTTCAGGTTCTGCTTGGGCCCTCTTATGTGAGAGAAATGAGTTGTAGGAGCCCTGCTGTATCTTTCTTATTTATAGCCACTGCCACGATGCTACCAGGAGCCCTTGGGAACTACACTATGAAGAGATCTTTCCTAATTGTTTTTTTTCTGTTTCAGATTTATCATGATCCCATGTTCATAAACTATTTCTCATTTCTTTCCTCATTGGGAAAATATTCATATGTTTGAATCTGCAAGGAATTCTACTCAGAAATCTATTCTAGCTAAGTACATGGTTTTGATTAAAATTCCCTTTTATTAATGAGAAAGAACAATATCTATGTTCTACAGGTACTAATGGCAGTCACTCTTGGGAAACGAGCATGGTGCTAAGTGTTTTCTGGCTGTCACCTGGATCCTACACGAGCTGTGTCTACCGATACTCGTCATTCATATGTAACAGTCACAGAGAATGTGAGACGTTATAGTATTTTCTCAAAGCTACATAGAAGATGATAGAGAGATAAATATTGTCTGATTATTAAGACCCAATCAACATGAATGCCTGGAACAAATAAGTAGAAAGGGTAGCGCTTTAGAGACTTAGACTACACTGAGCCAGCAAAAGAAGTGGTTTTAAGATTATACAAATAAGGCTTGTGTATGGAATTCAAAAACCAAGAAGTGTTTAGACTATCCATTTAGAATAAAAGCATGAGAAGCCAACTAGTAGTCAAGTTCCCAATAGAGAGGGATTGAAAGCAGATGTGCCCCACGTAAGGAGATGGGGGTGAGTTGTGTTCCCTGATGGAGTTAGGATTGAAGACCCTGGAGTGGGGGAGTGGTGTGTACAATAGAGTTTAGTTCACTGATACTAAATGGAAAGTATGAATTAGCTACTAACAACAAATGTTTGAAGAATATTTAGGAGGTCTTTAATGTGGAAAAAAAGATCTGAACAAGCCAGTGGCCAGAATAAATGGAGATATATTAGTAAGGGGCAATCGGAAGTATCTGTAGAATGTCAGATAGTAGGGGTTTGGAAAAATGAAGAGTAAAAGATTCACTTAATAGAACACAATACCACTAGATAAATAATCCAGCCGCATACCCTCCTTTTACCATGGAGAAAGCAGCAGCTGAGAATAGAAAGTGCCGATGACTCAGAGCCTCTAGAACATTAACAGCCTTCTGAGCACAGTCAATACTCTCTCACTCAATATTCCTTGTAAGATCCTAATACTGTGAGATGAAGATGACACTGTTCTAATATGTGCTGCTCAATTCTCACATTCCCCACAGGTAAGCTGTCTCTTGCATTCCTCAGAGTGACTGTTCTTCCCACAATGCCACCACAATGCTTTATCACATTTTCTGCTTTCAAGAATTAGAAACGTCTAGATTAAAGCTTATCTCACCCAGAATCTTGCCAGAGCAATCAAAGTATATTCTGGAAAAATATGTTTGAAAACATTTATTTAGATGTAATGTTTTAAAATTTTGGGATTTGGCAGAAGGCAGATGAGCTTCTTATGTCTGTTATGCCTATGAACAAGAATAAAATAATATGCAAATAGATTATGTCATTTTTCAAGTAAAAAGAATATAGCTATGGACCCCCATAAATTACCCCCAGAGAAGATAGAGATGTTTGAGATTTGGTGCTCTAGAATTTTCTAAGCACCCAGTGGTAAAAAGTGAAATATTTCCCCACTTGTCTTTAAACACATATTCCTCACAAACCAAGACTATCTATATGATATTTATGCCCAGCAAAGCAACAGCTGGAATGTTGACTATGAATCCAGGTATATAATTCTGAATGTCCTAAAGGGAATTTGGAGATTATTTCTCCCCATTTACTAGGAAGGCCATAAAGGAGGAAATTGTGATTTAAGAATCTGAACAAAGAATAAAGCAGAAGATAAAAATATGTCTTCCTATGAGCAGGTAAATTTGAGATTTCTTTTCCTTTTAGTTAAAACCATACTCATTCTTACAAGACTCTTAAAAGTGAATAAGGAGGAAAAGATTTTATAGTCATATAGTTGATGTCTTCCTACTGTTAAGACAAAACTGCATCTGCAGGGCTGTATCAGCATCCTATTGATAGGAATGGAGGCCGAGGGGAAATTCTGCAGTTTTCTTAAGGAAGACTCTAGAACAAGCTGAAGCAGCCATGGGAAACAGCAACCTTTAGCAGAGACTCAGCTGAGCTTGGTGCCGATGTTAAGAGAAGTCGTTATGATCAGACTTTTCTGGTACATTTACTTAAATTTTCATGATAAACATGCCTACATATACACACACATATACAGACACAGTTTGTGGGTTACCATCTCTGTGCTTATACATATGAAGAAAAATGAAAAGGGGTGGGCTGGCTGGAAAGAAAAATGCTGACACCTTAAAATAGACAGGCGCAAAATCTGTATGCAGTGAGAACGAAGCAGGGGGGGTGCATAGGTTCTTGGACCCGTTTTGGTGAGGCTTCAGGAAGCTCTCTGCAGATTCACAGTGATGGTTCTGTCTTGTCAGCATTTTTCTTTTGTTTGTATTAGACTTTATGACATGTCTAAGAATAATAAATAATTTATAAGTTGCAATAATGGCCTGCAACATTTCTGGCAGATTTAAAAAATTCTTTTCCAATAACTATTTGATAAACTCTTGAGTTCTCTTCTCTAGAACATTTCACACAGCAATGCTTTGTTTTAGGGGTTGTCTATCAATGGGGAGCAGAGCATTCATTACGCATTCAAGCCTGTACTTTTTGTGGATCCCTTTCTTGTTTCCTTTTATTTTTTTTCCCCTTTAAAGTGGCATGTTTTTTTCTGGGTGTAATCTGATTCTTTGCAGTGCAAAACAAAATCACAGGAGGAAAAAGTTAACCCTTAAGGCTCTCAAGGGAAATGACAGGTTTTTCATAAAAACCATCACACTTGCAATATAATTTAATAAATATTTTTATAAATCGTCCATACATCTGAGTGTGAGCACATGACTGCTATATTACAAAGAAAATGGGATGGTGAGGTAGCTTCTACATACATACTCCTAAGGAATATAATGTTGTCTCTTTTTCCTATTGAAAACTTCAAGAGTTATCAATATACTTAACTTCCATATACTTAACCAACTGCCCTGGGTATTTACCAAAATTAATTCAATGTGTAAATTTTCACCTTTCTTCTTTTTTGCAGGTTTTATGGGTGTAGAATATTTATCCCAAAGTAGGGAATAGGATCTCAGAAATTTGGCCCTTTATTCCTGAAAGATTAGCTTGCTGTCCTTAATGATTAAGGACATTCTCATATTACACCCTCAGCACATGTAAGGCTGGAGGACAGGTTTCTAAAAGTAGAACACAAGGTGCCCTGCATGATTCATGGTTCCTGATCTTTCCTGAACCTCTCAGTAAATAAAAATTGAATTAAAAAACTGGGAAGTTGCTGTTTGGCTACAGACCTTGATTTTGCATCTGTAAAGTAACGAGAAATGCAGATGAAAACAGAAATGAAGATATATAGAAATGGAGACGAAAGAGCAAGACTCCTCGTGATCGCAGAGACATGGAAGGAGCTAAAGGATCACTTTCAAAGATAAAGAAATTTAGGAAGACAGTTGAACCCATTGTTAGGCTCTTACCAAAGACAACCTTGGAGTTTTCCTGAAGTCAATGTGCATTTCAGTCTCATTACACTCCAGGGATGAAATGCATGCATCAAACATTTCTGTACCTCTCTGGGAAGAGTAGCACTCTTCACTTCATTCTCAACAGGCATTGCATATATTCTGAACATTTCAAATTTAGCATCTGACTCTTAAGGCACAGCTTTGTGCCTACAGTGTACGTCCTCAATTCCAAAGACGCCATTTATGAAAATACGTGCTTTTCACATATGCAAACAAAGTCAACATTCTTCTGTTTACTAATCAGTTTTTAATCGCTTGGCAGCCACTGACAATCAGATGGTAGTAATATCTGAGGGGTTCATTGACCTGATGTAGAGGACCTTTCAATCATTTAAAATCAGGGAGAAATTACCTCAAAGTGGCATTATTAGGGTCAGAGAGAAAAATACCAAAAATAAGGAAAGATTTGTGAACCTACTACAAATTCTGTGACTTTTGTTTCTTCCTTGTTCTAAAGACACAATCATCAATACACAAATGGGATATACTTCAGGGAATTCTCACTACGTACCATCTTTAAGAAAAACTGTAAGCTTAATAGTCTGTTTTCAGTGGATAACTAATATTTATAAATCGAACTGAACAAAGCTTACTCTCAAGTGATACATTTTCCACACTTTGGGATGACATTTCTCAGTTCCTGAGCAGATCTTATTAGCTTGGTGATTTTAATCTGCGTCATTAAAAATGAAGGTCTTTGCCTCCGAGTTCCTTCAGTTGATTTATGGCCCCTCAATTCCTTCATCATGCGCCACTCTCCCTAGCAACAGTGGTGTCTGCTTTGGAGTTGGATCCGCACCACAGGCTTTCTCTTACTTCTTAGTCAAATCTACACAGGATTCATGAGGAGTGTGAAATCTGGACTGTTACATGGTGCTCTTCAAACAAAATAAGTAACTCCTTACGTAACCTTGGAAGGTGATGGGGGCTACTGAATCTTCTGTCACGATCTGTGTTGTCCCTTGTGTTTAGTAGCTGTGATCATTACCAACCACAGTCACTGATGTTTGAAAGAAGCTGCTGGACACGGAGTGCTAATCCTTTTCTGTGCCTCACATCCCTAGTTATAAGCAATTGGCCATTTATGCTGATCCACTATGGAGAACAAAGCTGGGAATAGACTAATACATCATTCTCAACTTGTTACCTACTCTCTAATTCCAGATCTTAATTGCTACAGTGTAAGAAACAGAAAAAGAAATCTGGTCATGGGAGGCAGTGTTATGATACCCGAGGTAAAGAAAAGGCAAAGCATTTGTTGGATTAACTTTTCAATTCATATATCTTAAATTGTCTTAACAAACCAACAAAGGTTCACAATTATACAATATATGTTTACTGTTTTTCTCAGGAGGCTACTTAGGAGAATAGCACACACATAAACTTCAGTTTAGCTTCTGGAATGCTCTTAGGACTCATTGTCCTAAGTTTTCGAATGTAGGAAATGAAACTATGAAATGAAAGCCAAAGTATGAACCGACAATTTGGGAAAGCATCCATTGCTTTAGGTAGACTTTAAATTACACTAGCTTCATGCAAGGTGGAATATCACAGGCAAAAACCAAGAAGCCCTCTGACAGAGTCTGAGCAATGTAGACTTCTGCCCACAGGTCATACTGAAGGAGAGACAAGCAGTAGACTTGTCTTCAATCTTCCACAGCACAGCAAACTTAGTGCTGGTGATGATCATAAATTGGGATTCTTGACGCTGTCTGTTAGCCTCTGAAACATCGCCATAATTAAGTTTCAAGGCTGTACACACAGATCACTTAATCAAAGATTATGGTTGAAAAGGTCTCATTGATATGGATACCATAAGTCATCCAGAGGCTCCATCAAAGATGCCACCTTAAATATCACTCGTTGATTAATTCTGAAAGAAATAGATCCACCAGACGGAGAGAGAGGACCTCCCCACCAACAGTGTGAAAAGCCACTACGAAGCAGGGCGTGCTCTTGTTGAAATGTTGACATTTATTTTAAGAATGAATCCTAATATGTAACAGTAAAGCAAAGCAAAGAGAAAGGGAGTAAAGCAAGCAGGGAGTCAGGAGGAAAAGGACAAGCCGAGAGCTGTAGGAACTCACTGCTCTTCCCATCATGCTTTGCTGCAGCCTTCTCCAGCCTGCGTTGTGACTTCCTTTTACTCAACTGCCACCTAATTCAAGTCTTCAGTCTAGAGCAAGTGAAGAGACCTTACCTCACTCTCACAGAAGGAGGAGATATTAGGAAGAAAAAAGACTGGAAACAGAACCTGCAATTTGTTTCAGTAACTTAAAAAACAAAACAAAACTTGGGACTTGGAGGAATTCCGAGTGGAGTTTGAAAAATTGATGTATACGGTGAAATTAAAAGTTTAATCTACTGTTCTCCTAAAGGAGTATAGCAACAAAACTCTTAAGGACATCTCGTTGTACTCATGGATGCTCAGCCATCATCAGAGAAACTTCCTCCTGCAATAGATGGGAACACACATAGACCAGCAACCGGCAACCAGATAATGTCCATACTTGGGGAACTCTGAAGAAGACAAGGAAGACATTATCAGAGACAGATGGGGTGAGTAAGATGAAGAAAAGGAGACTTTCTAGACCTAAGCAAGGCTGATTCACACACGACGTCACAGAGACCAGGGCAGCAGGCACAGGACACACACAGGGCACAGACAGAGAGAGTCCCAGCACTGAGAGTAGATGTGAGCAAACCTCCCCATGCTTATACCAGAAGCCTTCTCCAGTTCATACCTTCTCAAAAAGAAAGAGAGACTTTCCAACGGAGTCTCACTAGGTCTACCAAACACACTTAAGAACAGGCCAGCAGTACATGGCCAGCACAAAACAAACTCAATGGTACTTTTGCAGTTTTTTTTTCCTCATAATGCTTTGAGAATTTTTGTTTTACAAACTTCATCTTTTTCCTATTTTGTCTCAAGGGGGTTTCTGTATGTGTAAATGTGTGTTTCTGTGTGTGTAAATGTGTGTTTCTATGTGTGTAAATGTGTGTTTTGGTGTCTATACGCGTTTCTTGTGCTCTGATTGGATCTTCTTCTGTTTATGTTTGTGTTTTGTCCTCTTCTGGTTTGCTGAGTTTTATTCTACATTATTTTATGTACATTATATTTATGTACGTCTTTTCAGATGCCTGTTTGTATTCTAAGGAGAGGGTTTAAGAAAGGGTATGGATTTAAATGGGCAGGGAAGAGAATTTTGGAAGGTCTAGGAGAAGGGAAACTCTAGTCAAAATATACTGTATGGAAAATTCCTTTTTTTCTGGCTGTCCTGGAACTCACTCTGTAGACCAGGCTGGCCTCGAACTCGGAAATCCACCTGCCTCTGCCACCCAAGTGCTGGAATTAAAGGCGTGTGCCACCACTTCCCGGCTCCATTTTCCAGTTTAAAATGAAGAGAAAATGATAAATTTCATATGATACAACTTGAAAATGTAGATTTATGCTAAGAATCAACTGATTCATAAGGCAATTTAATCGTAACTGATATTATATTAGCTAATATAAGTTATGTATCAGTTTTAACAGGTTTTCTTAAAATCAGTCAGTCCTTTTTATTATTATTATTTTAATCTTTCAAATATTTTTACCTTGGGTCAACACCTCAAGGTATGTATATTGTCTTGGGAATCTGTCTCTCTGGAGCCCAGGGACTCCGTATCTGAAATGTTCATCACCTACCACCAGATGGCAGTGTGTCGCAAGTAAAGACAAGATATTTTATGCCCAGGTGGAGAATTCTGATGCTTTATAACTTATAGAAAAATACGAAGGATGGTTGTACATATATTTAAGTATTTTAAATAAAATAATTAAAACAAAACATTTCCAATGTAACATGCAAGCAGTAAGTTCAATGCCTTATGTTATGTTTCTGCCAACCATTTTGTTTTTATAGTGAGAGTAAATCTATGGTAACCCAATTCATAATACTCATTCATAGTCAGGGTACTTAAATTTTATTAAAAATAATTGTCTGCCTTCAAGAGAACGATGATTGACCATAAATGATCATTTTACTGCATAGATTATGTGGAGCTTTTAAGTAGATTTTAGAGGAACAGATTTTTCCATGTTTTTGTCTAAATATGTGAACCCTCTTGCCTGTGACTAAGGCTTTTGTCTACATGGTATGGTATTAAGAGTGAAGGAATTACACAGTGTTATGAATTTTCTGGTGATAATGATACACCTGGGGCAAGAATGGATGAAGCACTATACAACATGGCAGGAGCATTTCAAACTCTTTCCTCAACCTTTGACTATCTTAAATCTCCCTTATCTTCCAGACCTATTAGTATGTCCCTCCCATGGCACTTTGCATTCTTGGGTAAATTCTAGTGTTCTTCTAGTCCTCCTTCTCAAGATAATCTCCAGAAAAATTCGCAAAATATAACAGGTGAATGGTATAATGTCGAATTCCCAGAATTACTGCCTCCCTCCATAATCTCTAAGGAACAAGCTAAGTAATTGCAGGTAACCTGGAACAGCAAATTTGAGTTGGAGTTAAAAGGTCAGGAAGTACCAATCAAATCTTAAGGTCCACTTTTGTTTATACTGTTAAAACCCATCAACACTTCCACTAAATAGAAACCAGCTTTTAAAATAATTATTTGTTGGACAGATATTTCCTTCCTGTGACTAGGCACTGTCTCCCTCCACCAGGCTACTCAGTACGGCTTACTGTCTTTTCTTGTGTGTTTTTAATCTCATGGTCTAGTATTATTTAAGTATACTTAAGTATTACTAATGCATTTCCTGGAGACGGAGAAATTTCTCAGTGGCTAAGAAGACGTAATTGCTCTCACAGAGGACTGAAGTTGGGTTTCCAGCCCCATATCAGGTGTTCACAACTGCCTGCAACCCCAGCTCCAGGAGATTCCATGCCTTCTGCCTTTATAGGTACCTATGTTCATGTGCACTCACCCCAATATACACATAATTAAAAGTGCATTAGATAATTTTTAAAAGAGTGTATTTCCCACAAGTTTAACTAGTTTAACTCACCCAGGATTCAAATTCAGATTTCGTATTTCTTAAATAAGAAAGAGTAGGGGACATCACTGAAGCAACTCTGGTTTTTCTGAAAACCTCAGTTTTTATAGGAAAAAATTTTCCCCAGTTCAAACATAGAGTATACCCCAACTTTCATTCATTATGAACATTTTTTTTTTTTTGCAGAAGCCCAGAAGAATCTTTGTTCAGGTTCTATCAGTCTAAACCAGATGGTGTAGCTACCCTGAAGACAGGAGTGCATGTGAAATAGTGGGGCATGTATCAAAACTTTTATTAAAGTAGACAAGAACCAGGAGTCTAGGCAAGGGCCATGTTGACTGGCTAGCAGTCTCTGCCAAATGTCCTCCTCCATTTTATAAAACCCTTGACTTTCAGCTGAGCACCTGGATTCCCATAATAAAAGCATTGCCAACTTCTCATGTAGCTCACAATGGCTGCCTGGTGATTCTCGTAAAGAGGTACAGACTTAAATACATGCATACACTATCAGGAAAATATATTATACATTATTAAATACATTAATTAAAGATAAGGATATAGCATTTATATTAATTAAATGCATGTATCAGGAAACATTTCACTATCTGTCTTTTACTTAAATCTGGCTCTTTCATTGTATGTCTCTGCCTACTTTCTCAAAATCAGATGTGACTAAATAAAGTATCTTGAATTATGAAGTGGACTTCAGAAAGGAAGCTGCTTTTAGTGAGCTAACAAAATAATAGCAGTCTGGGTTACAGACACAATGCAGGGAATCGTATCATTCTTTGACTACTTACCAAAATTTTATATCACACATAAGTAAGCTCCTATTTTGTTGAAGTGGGTGGGTTTGTGTCCCTTCCCAAAGGTATATCCATTTATCAGTGCATGTTGTGTCCTTCCCGAAGGCATATCCATGTCACGATGCATGTAACATGTTATTTGGAAAGAGCCTTGGAAAGTGCTGTTCATATCAAGCATCTTGAGATGTGAACATCCTGACGTTTCCAGGGGCAGGAACTCAACCCAATAACAACCGGTAGAAGAGATTTCTATGGGCAGGTGGAGGCGACTTGGAACACAGAGAGAACAGGGAGTGGTGGGAAAAGGAGACAGAGGCTAGAGAAAGTCCTCAGAAATTGTCTGAAGTCAGAAAGAAATCCTCATGTCTCTAAAGGGAACACAGCCATGGAGACAGACAGATCCTGCATTGGCTTGGTTGTTTATACAGTAACAGCTCAGGCTATCTTCAAGCTCATGTTTGACCCTTTTACGTCAGTGTTAGTTTGTTGAGTGTGGGATGATGAGTATGCACTCCCATGCCCAGCCTGATACCAGGTTTATGACCCCCAAACAGGGAATAAGTACCCCTAATCATCCAACTTGTGATAACTTCATACAGCAGCATTAAGAAACATACACTTGTTTATGGTTCTGGGTCTTTTTTTTTTTTAATGTTTTGCTACTCATAAAGAAACCTAAATAACAGATTTCCAACTGCATCTTGAAATTGAAATCTTGAAACCAAAGACTACATCTTAAGAATATTTACACCCACATGGTCTAGAAGAAAGTACATATGTGGACAGATTTAGTGGCATTACATTAACATTGCTAGCAGCTCATGAGGGAATTGGTATTTAATGGAGACTGTCTCAAATAAAGCTTGGAAGAATTTCAAGAATTATTACTATTAATTATCATTACCACGTTGCCAATTGTGGGTGCTGAAGCAAAGGATGGGTGAAGGGGACAGAAAACCTGCAGAGATGAATCCAAATTCTGTATATGCTAATATGCTAATTTCTACTGAGAGGGTTAGTTTATGTTGTGAATGGAATAGACACTTGCCTCCCACTTGCCAGCACTAAGTAAAATCTCAGCAGGTTGCCTGCTTATTTACATTCCACCTGCCTTCTAAGTTAATTGTTTTCCTCTAGTTTCAGAATCTCAAAGACTTCCTCAGTCTTCTGCAATGTTGGCTTGCAGTTTATTGCCCTTGAATATTAATAGAAACTTCTGGCTGTTGTTTTCATCAGATCATTCAGTCGGGTATAGAAATACCCTAATTTCTTTGCCCGATTCTCTGCAGAAATAAGAATTAGAGGGCTCTACTGACTTTCTAGTCTTTATGAAGACTGCATGGATGATGAAATCTTTAAAATATTTATCTTTTATTGAAAGCTTATTTTGATGGCAGGCACTTGTGACAGTCAGCAACAGCTGCGGAGAGTTTAGCCATGTTATTGAGCCCAAGGATAGCATTTATCTCTGCCAACATGCCCACTTAGTTCACAGGCTCATTTGGAAATGAAACATACGGTTGACAGTCCATAGAATGAGTCATTCCATTTACTTGACGATTGAATTGCTCTGCTGAAGTCACCTTTTGACAAGCAGTTACCTGGGACACTGGTATCTTCACACTCTTGGCATATTTGGAGATATCTACCTACATAATTCTTGCCCAAATGTCTTTCTCATCGGCTTTCCTAGTTGACCTGCCCTCCCAAGTCCTTGACCATCCAGCCAGTATATTGACTACAGTCTATGAGTTAGTGAACAATTGAGCATCTGGCCAGTTCTCCTTCCAAGAAAAATATATGATCAATAATTCAGCTGTCTGCTTCTGATTGGCAACTGAATAACATGCAAAATCTAGTGTAAACTGGGCTCTAGGCTTCTCTTCCTCATCATCTCTAGAAATAGAAAAGGCTAAGGTGTTACTTTAAAAATTACTTATGTCTCCTTCCTCTGAGAACCTGTCTGGAGCACATTCCCATTCTCTGTGGTTGCGATATATGTAGCATATGAGGTTCTGATGTATCAACATTTGTATTGCAAAGAGACTTGAGTTCAGCCATCATGCTTATGACTAATATATACTGTCCCTAAGTTTAATTTAAAAAGTCCTGTGGTTAAGACTAAACCTCTGTAAAAAAAGGACACTGGAAAATATGCTTCTAAGAAAAGAAAAATTGAAAGAGTTAAACTAATTAGGAAGAGGTGTGGAAACTAATAAAAAATTAAGAGTTTACGTGATGCCAGGCCAGTTCTCCATGCCTATGATGATGGAAGAGGCTGAAGCCTGTCCCAGTCGTTCTCTAGTAAGAAGGTTGTCCTGCCGAGGGCTCTTTAGGGGGGGCATTCATCCTTGACGGCTCTGGGAACTCACTTCATGGCCTGGAACAGGCTCATTATTTCCAAAAGCAATGCTGCCGCCCACCTAAAATCCTTTCACACAGAAGCCCACAGTTTAAACTAATTAACTTTTGCATTATTTAGCTTAATGTACATCATTAAAGTCAGTTTTCTTCTTAAGCATTGTGGCAAATTCAAGTAATAATGCCTGTGTTTGTAAAGAACTTAATTTACCAGTCCCTCCATTTGCTATGTTGCTTGATTCTTTTTTAAGTATATATATATATACTTAAATATACTTATAATAACATATATATATATATGTTATACGCACACACATACACACACTGAAAGGTCTGGAGTTCCCCAAAGGGGACCCCACTAGGGTCTCAGGATTGCGCGCACCCAAAGGACACACGAAAGACCAACTTGCTGCAAGAACACGAGGTAGTTTAATGGCGGAACGTTCCGGGCCGACACGTGTCTCAGTGTAGGAGACAGAGGCATCGGCCCCGTGGCTCCGGGATTTAGGGTAAATATAAGCTTGGGGTGGGGAAAAGGAGAAGTTTTCGCGCGGGTGCACATGATTGGGAGAAACTTTCGCGCGGGTGCAC
>JANHMN010000018.1:2956138-3049223 GCA_030674055.1 Rhabdomys pumilio
TTCGCGCGGGTGCACATGATTGGGAGAAACTTTCGCGCGGGTGCACACGATTGGTTGTTTTCCGATTCTTGAACATCAGTAGGTTGAACCGGTCCATGGGGGATGGGGGGGAGGGTGTAGTTCCTGCAGGTGGATGTTTGTCTCTCGTATCCGGCCTATTCCTCAGATGACTCAGCAGCTCTTTGTCCTGTAACTCTGAATTCTTTGTTAACTGATTAACTGTAGGCTGCGGCTTCAGCTACTCAGGTTAGGGAGAAGGAATCTACAGAGCCTGTATATATTTTATAAAATGGTCTTTATAATTTTTCACTCTACAACACACATATATATACATACATATATATTACACACACACACACACACACACACACACACACACACATATATATATATATATATATATTCCAGTGTCAGCAGTAACTATGCAGTGAGTCTTATAAGAACGCGGCAGAATCTTTCAGACTTCTGCTATTCCTCATGTCCAGTGTAGAGAGAGCTAGGAAGAGGAATGCAATTATTTGTAGGAGTCAACTCATTTAATCCACAAAACAGCCAGCAAAAGCAGGTGCAATAGCTTTGCTCACTTTACAAATGAGGAAAGTCAGGCAGACGGAGGGCAGGTTGTCAAGCATCATACAACTGGCCATCATGGAAGTTGGCTCTTTACCCTTAAGTCACACTTCTGTGGTATGACTATGGTACTATAGTGAGTTAGTACAATACTGTTGTTTCCGGTTTAAAAACAAGAGCGTGGAGGCTTACTGACAGTAGAATCTCCTGGTCCAGTAGAACTAAGTTAGGTGATCTGGTGTCCCCAGAGTTTTTATTTTATTTTTGCTTCTTTGTACTTAGCCATCCACATTACACTGCTGGACCTTTGTACCCTCTCCCCACTAGTCACCTGTATTTATTATTTTGATGCTGTCATTTCTACTAAGCTCATCACAACCCAGTTTCTATACACTGGCTTGTTCCTCTGTGGAGCTGGAGCTGGCTGTCAGTGTAGCCCAGAGAGCTTTGTGAGGAACAACATTCTAATTCTCCTCAGGAGGATAGACCAGAGCTTCTTAGACTCTTTCCACTTCTGATTCCTTTTCAAGAGAAGTATTTATTTATTTGCTTGTTTGTTTGGTTTTGTTTTGTTGCATTTTAAGGATCATGGTATGAATAAGAAATCTCTCCCAATGTGTTAGACAGGTGTTTGGATCCTTACTCAGTGTTCAAAGAGTTTGTGTTTAAGAGGCACGAGCTTTCTGGCAATAAGCCACTGGGGTGTGTTTTGGCCATGTGTAGCCTTTCAATCTTTTGGTTTGCCTTTTCTCTGGTATGCTGACAGAATGTGATCAGCCAGCCTCTTGGTCCAGCTGCCCGTCGCCATGCAGTTCCTGCTGTTATGGACTCTTGTCTCTTTGAATCCTGAAGCCCTGACACATCCGTCTGTGAATTGGTCTTGATTGTGACATCTTTTACAGTAATGAAGATTATCTAATAGGCCAGTGTGTAAGTATATGCAATAGGACTGCAAATCAAGCTGATAATAAAGAATGAAGAAAACTTCCTAAGTTACTGTCTCAGATTAGCAGGAATCTACCAGAAACACAGCCTGAGGTACACAGAGTCTAAGAAGGTCTTAGACAGACAACCTGAGATCTCACACAAGCAATGGCTTCCCATTTTATTGTTAATTTCCATCCTGAAACTAATATCAACTCCTGTTGCTGAGGATAAAGATAATTCAACGCTGTGAGAGTCGAGGCCAGGATAAGAAGTTAGATGCAAGGGTAACTTATTACTCGATGTCTTAGAAAACAGGCCTGAGATTAGTTAAAACTGCAGGGGTGTTTCAACCTGTAGCCATGCATTCACTTCTGCCTTTTGTTCACTGTGGTGAGTTGTTCCATGTCCCTGTTCATACCTAATACAACAAGGTACCAGATCTACTGAATTCCACTTCTTCTCATGGTTTCAGTGCTTCTTTTCCAACCTGTGTTCTCTACTCTCTGCCTTACCCTCCCTTCTCTCTTCTTGTTGGAGGTTAAGTTTACCAACATCTAAACAAACAGCATCATTTCCAATCTAAGTTACAGAACAGATTAAACTCTACATGACCACACATGACCTCCAGCCCTTATTCATTTATTCTTCTTGCTCCTTGCTTCACATCTGCTATGTACATTTTAACCACCAAGGTTCCACTGAAATGACTTGAGTTCAACTATGTTCAGCTCTCCTACCAGAAGCAGAATTCTAGCATCAGATACAGGATATACAGTGAAAAGTAAAGAAGACATCTCACCCAGGAATAACAGCCTATCCCCTAGAATCTCTGTGGTCTGAGATGTCACCTTCATGGCAGAATGGCTGGGAGCATTTTCAATGGCTCTCGTAGTGCAAAGTACAAAGGTCAGCTTTCAGCCTGCTGCAACCTTAATGCAGTTGCTCACTTTGTCTTCCTATGGTTTTTGAATGACAATGCTCTTTTAGTTTTTCTTCTACCCTGTTGTCATTATGTTTCCTTTGTTAGGCTTTCCTATGGTGACCTGAAGCACTGGACTGTTTCTTTCTTTCTCATCCCCCCTTCCCTCTCTTTCCAGCACCTATGCACAGACTCGGGGCTGGCACTAATGTTTGCACAGAAGTGAAAGCTCTAAAGAAAGGAGAGTCACATTTAGTTACAGCATATCACATTGGGCAATGCCAAGTCACAGGCCATCTGTCACATGGCATCAGACACTTCTAGAAATTACTGTCAAAAGTTTCATGGTTTTCAACATAGAGCCAACAAATTCATGTTGTGGAAGACTGTAGAAAAACCAGAGCACTGCTCCCTGCTTCTTATTTACTGAATACAGAGATGCCTATCTATATACATTTTCTGATAAGCAACAAGAGTTTTGAAACCTCTAGAATGACTTTTCAGCATTTATACCTTGTTATATTTCTCTCAGGATCTTTAATATGTAAGAATTTGCAATTATTTGGAGGTCTCATGTTTTTCAAGCAAATTTGCACCCACAACTGCAGGAAGGTAAAAGGCACATCACTTCTGCAAGAAATGTTCTTGTAAAGAAATATTTATTATTCAATTTCACATTGATTTTTGAAACTTTAATGGTATATTTGTACTTGACTCAGCATCAACTAGAAAATGTACAAAGTGCCTAAGACATATTCACGGTCTCAGGAATATCCAGATAATTGGGATAACTTTAACTTTATTCATAATTTTCCAAACTTTTTTCAGGGATTCTATCTCATTCAAGTTTTAAATTTCAATATCTGTTACCCACATTACAAGGAATGCATAAATTATCTCCCAAACTTTCAGATAGAAAGACCAGAAGAGGGACAAAAAGGTGGGATAATCTCAGAGTAGGTTTAAGCATGCCCTATGAACTGGGACTTGTTCAGGGTCAGGGGTAGGGTATGCTCAAAATCCCTCTACTGAGCATACTACAGTAGGTAGAATGACCAGAGATTCATGGAAAGGATGTGCCACACATGGGAAGCACCAATATCTGGGCACTCTGGACTGGAGACAAAATTATAGGAGAAGAGATAAGGTAAAGCATGTGTTCTTTGGTGAGACATCAAAGTAACAAAGATAAACATCACTTGGTGTGAGAGCAAGGTAGACTGAAGAGGTGATACCACATGGATTACGGAAGAACAGGCTGTTGGTCTTGGATACCAGCCTGATTTCTTATCAAGTGTTTCTATTAACCATGA
Source organism: Rhabdomys pumilio (assembly GCA_030674055.1). Taxonomy (NCBI): domain Eukaryota; kingdom Metazoa; phylum Chordata; class Mammalia; order Rodentia; family Muridae; genus Rhabdomys; species Rhabdomys pumilio. The sequence goes on from JANHMN010000018.1 coordinate 2,959,868, forward strand.
TCCAGTTAGTTAACCTCACTGTCTCTTACTTTCCTTATCTGCTAAATGGCAGTAATAACAATCCCTACTTAGTAGGGCTGATAAGAAGACTAAAAAATTAATACAGAGTTCTTAACATTGGTGATGCTGATATTTTGAGGCAGATATTTTCTTGATGGGATAAAGATAGGCAGTATGTCCATGTATTATATAATATTTAGCAGGCTTTCTAGCTTTGATCTCATAGATAGATTAGCAGTGTCTCCATCATGTTAAGTTAACCAGATTTGTATGTGTATGTAATTGTGTGTATATGTATTTGTGTTTGTGTGTGTGTTTGTGTGTGTGTGTTTATGTGTGTATGTGTGTGTGTGTGTGTTTATGTGTGTATGTGTGTGTGTTTGTGTGTGTGTGTTTATGTGTGTATGTGTATGTGTGTGTGTGTTTATGTGTGTATGTGTGTGTGTTTGTGTGTGTATGTGTGTGTATATCATTCATATATATGATATATGAGATATATATGAATATATATATCTATATGAAGCAGATATATGTTAATGTGTTAATTAAGTAGAAAAAAAAACTTGTTCATATTGCTCAGTCAGTGAACTCCATCCTTAATGAATCATCATGACATAGATAATGCCAGAGGGCTCCATCTCTGAGACAGAGTCTGCTTCCAGAACAAAGTTTTCCCTAATGGTACGTACCCCTGCTGTTTCCCAGCTCTTTCCCCCACACTCTTTCTCCTCCACACAAGGCTTACTTGAAGCATCTTCTGTGTGGTTGAGTTAATCTTCACTTTGCCCCCACACCTAGCTCTTTAGAATCTGGGCTCCCCTGCCACTTATGCACAGTGTGGCTTTGTTCTTTTCCTTGCAAATAAATCTAAAACCTCAAGCTCCCATGATTCATGAACAAAATATATAAACCAAAAGAAAGACAGTGGCTCACCGCTTCCCACTACCTGCTCAGTCAGCTTCATAACTGCTGATGTGAATCCATTTTCACCAAATTGACACTTTCCTTAACTTCCCTAGAACCCGGAGAGGTTGTAGTGAGCACTTATCTTCCTTCACCACATTGACTGATGCCTGTAGGCTTTATATCGTCTTTCTTCTGAAAAACTGAAACAGTTGTGAGAGGCATTTTCAGTAAATATGCATAGATAATTCTGGGATTGTTTACCATATATCTATGCAGTTCAAAAGATCTGAAAATAAAGCAGTTGGCATTTGAATTATGTTCTAACATTGGTACTCAGTGGAACTAAAATACTGACACGAGTCTATGGCTATACTGCTTGATTTAATATTAAACATAATTGAAATCCCCGTTTTTAACTTTGGATATTGTGGATTGAATTTCATTTTATAATTTATATCACATCATACCATGATGAGATTCCAAACAATAAAAGCTTATTTTGCATGCTACTTAAGCAGTATGTTTAAAAGCATACTACTCTTTCCCTAGCCAGAAAAAAAAAATTCATTTTTAGTACTTTGATGTCAACTAATTGTGGAGAACTGATGTTACAGTCAAAATGAGCAATTCAGTTATGATATGGTTGATCAGGACTTGTCATCTGTGCAAGGTCTCATAGTAACTCTGTCCTGGCCTTCTCTGTGAGCCTCCGTGTAACTCCATAATTGTGTCATCATCAGGTTCACACCTCTCAGTGGTATCTGTTAGGCACATACTCGGTGCCTAACAGTCCATTAGCCACTTCATGAATATTGTTGTGGTCAAGCCTAATAACTGTCTAAGAGATAAACATTTCAATATTTCCACTGAGAAACTTTGAGCTCAAACTATGAGTTCACTTTATGCTATTAGTTGTTTGGGATCAAGAACTTCAAAGTTACTAAATGCTAGAACACCAAGTTTTATAGACAAATATTAAAAACATCCTTTTTATATCAAGCAGACTTTTGAATTACGACAAAGTGGTGACACAGTTTTTATATTTATATAAAAACAGACAATATGTTAAAAATACATGTCTAATGATATGCATATATTGTTGTATAATACATTTGTAAATTTATATAATTAAATATTAGAATAAACAGTACATAAATCTTTTAGTGTATGTATACCATCATACCATCAATTATAAAAGTTTACCTTTCTTCATATGTAATTTTGTATATGGTATTTACATGTAGATTAAGGCTGGTAGAGATGTGTCTAGTATATGTAGATTCCTCGCTTCAAAATCCACAGAAAAGTAAATATATTATATACATATATAATAGATAATATATGTGTGTATATGTAACACATATGTATGGGTATATAATATAATTTACAGGTTGCATAGAAGCAAACATCATAATTATACCAAATTACCACTACCCTAAAAAGCATATATATATTATATGTAATATATATATATATTATCCATGTATATATATTACATATATATATATATATATCAATATTTATATCTATGTCCTCTAAGTTGTTACCTTTCTATCTATATATCTAATACCTAATATATTAGATGAATGGTACAAGTAGAAACTGAGAGATATAGATGTAGGTGTAGTAGAAGTTTAAAATATGTTTAACCAATAACAGGGTGACAAGGCCTCTCTCTGACAAACTAGACTATAAAACAAGAAGTTCAAAGACAGGTTTAGATTATTTTTTAGGTCCCATAGACTCCCCCTCACAACATTACAGGCTATTACCAATGGTTTTAGTTACCTTCCAGAACTTCATGGTAAGACTCTATTGCTGAATATACCATACATTTTGGGTCATAGGGCATGGAGAAATGAAGCTAGATAGAAGCTTTATTCCTACTTGCATAACTTTCATAGTACTCAAAATTTCCTTGTACAGCGTTGTTGGAAATGTGTCATCATTCGTTTTATCGAGTTGTGAACTCTGGAGTTACAATAATGATAGGACTGCAATAGTGGTACAAATACTAAGTGAGTGACAAACTACTCCCCCAACACTGGATTTACAAATCATTTCACATTATGGAAATCACACCTGGTCATATTAACTAGGCCAAAAGCTTGTGCTGGTCAAGCTAATGGCTCTAGGAGCGATCTGTTTAATGGAAATAGTAACCAAATGTTCAATGGGCCTAATAACAAACTGCTCTCTAACTTTTTATCTTCCTACCAGTAGATTAGTTCCTCTTAACCCTTATCAGAGAAGCATCCTTTTGCAATAAATAGCAATAAATGCAGAGATCCGTAACTGTTCAAGGAAAGACTGCAGAACAAAAAGACTGTGGAGTTTTCAGCAATAAGTGAGTCACCTATATCACATCACTTCTCAGTGATGTTCAGGAATTCTCTCAGCAAAGGGTATAGAAAGATTATAAGAGCCAGAAGTAGCAGACATTTACAATGAAACAGTATTTGCTAAACATGAACTCACGGTGGCTGGGATTACTGTATAAGACCTTCACAAGATGAAGCCAGCCAAAATGCCAGCATATATGAGGAAGAGGCTCATAAAATTCCACCCCTGTCTAAGGAGCTTCTAGTCAATTTATGTCTTTTGTGAGAATAAAAGTCAATTTTCCTCCTGGATGCAGCTTCTGAGAAGCTATCAATCCTTTGGCAGATAGCCCTATATTCATGCACATACGAACAGCAATAAGAAGTCTCAGTGGGTTGAAGAAGATAAAGAAACATAAGAAATTAGAGGGTGAGGAGGTAAATTTAGTAAAAAGTGAGAAATCAAAGGGGAAAATGGGGATTGTATGAATGTATGAAACTCAATAATAATAATATTAATAATAATAATAATAATAATAATAATAATAATAATAATAATAAATTATAAAAGACCTGTTAAAAAGGGTAAAATTTGTGATAAATTTTGATTTATGTTTATCCTTTTTATGTGTTGATTTATAAGGCATTATTATGTATAGAATGTCCTAGTTCACAATACACTTTTAAGTGGGTAAGGATAGTTTGTTACTACCATAGTCACTAGGATAGCTGGTGCTTGAAAGATTCACCCACAATATCCCTTACTATAGGATCATTTACAATCATTCACAAGGTAATTTTGAATATGAGAAAAAATGATGAATTATAATCTGAAACTGTGAGACAAATATAACATCCTCCTCGCCTTCCCCATATCCACAAATTCATATTCACAATTGAATAATAATTCGATCTATTCAGCTAAATTTGCTCAAGATTGTCACTAATTTAAGGAAGGGTTAGATTGCATGTTAACATTAGAATCAATCTTCACTTGCAATTATACACAAGTGGAGAGTGGAGAGATCCTATTCCGCAGCTATCTCTTCGTGGTATGTTTAAGGTTAAGTAAAGAGGCATTCTATTGCTTTATAGACAGGTGCTAAAACTAGGGTATTGATTGAAAACTCATTGGATTCTGGTAAACATAATGAGCACTGGATTTAAAAAATCTTTTAAAGTTGTCATTTTTAGCAGGATCAATTTCCTCTGGAAGCTAAAGGAAAAATGAAAACTACAGAAATGACTGTAACCCAAGGGATAAAAGAAGAAAATACAGAGTTACAAATTGACACAGTTGGTTTACAAGCAGAGAATAATTTCATCCTGTAGAGACAGCACACTCTAAAAGCACTCAAAGTCTATTCATGACTTTTGAAAAATTATGACTTTCTGTGATATTTCTGCTGTACCTCATTTCAACATTTATGTACTTCCTAGTCTCCCTCTGGTGATGTATTATTGGCTTGGAATCCAACCCATCAAGAGTAAGACAAAGTGAAACAGTAACTTATATACATTTCAATACAGTAATTTGGAAACCCAATTAGGAACACCTAAATGTCAGCTCTGTTAAATATTTCACTTCTGGTAATTGTAATCCACTGTTAATAAGTTCACTCAATATAAAGAAAGGGAAGAAAGAATGACTTGCTATGTCATGATAGCCTCAGTGAGAAAATGCATGTAATGTCACATGAATATTTATAAGTTCAATTTGACTAATTATGACTCTACCTATGTAGAGTAACCAGGGTAACATATACTTGCTTAGGTGTTCTTGTATCTTACTTGGTTGTCTGTACCCTATGACTTTTTGAAAACCACCTAAAAGTAGTCTGAATTAATGATAAAAATCCATTAAAATATTCTCATTAATATATTTAGTTTTAGAATTTAAGCTCCTGACTCAGGGAGTGTATCACTGAAAAGCATTCTTTGCTCACATCTTGCTTAAGAATGTTAATATGTTCAATTGTACTGGAAATTCAACCAGATAATTTGAAGGTCTTATTCTGTTTTTCAGTGATCTGGTGGTTAGTAGCAAAAATAATCATGTAATACTACTTTGGAAAGCAGATAAAACTGATAGACTGAGGGTAGACCTTACAAGACAATGAAATAAACAAACTAAAGGAACCCGAGGAAATTCAAAATGGATAGGGCATGCAGTGAGACAATACTCAGACACAAGATGCTGACTCAGCAGAAATATACAGTCAGCTGTCCAGTAGTAGCTAGAAGCAATTCTCTGTAAGGAAACAAATTCTTAAAATAAGCTAGCTATTTCTAAATTAGTTGCCTTTTATTTGTTTATTCTTTTGTCTTTATTAGGTTGTAGTTAAGAATATTGTTTTTTTTTCATCTTGCTATATTCTGTGTTTAATCATTTACAACATTCATTATGTAATGGTTTTAAAAAATGAACAAATTTGACCAAGCTTTTTTTCACACTACTTATAGCATAGTGAAAACATATTGGATATTTTATCCAAGTCCTAGATCAACAAATTAGACTTTCAGTTCACATCAGTATTAGCCACTGTTTCACTGTGTCAAGCTTCTTAGGAATTATCTGTGAGAATCTGAGAAACAAATGCTGAGAGTAATACTTTTACTAGGAGAAATGCCCTGAAATTAGAGGTTAGGAGAAAATCTTGTGGCCTTGGCTGGTTACAATATTCAGTATTGATTTCAGGAAAATACAGTTTCGAAAAAGTCATCTACCCATGCAAGAATTGAAATTCCAAAGGAAAAACATACTTATTTAGTTATTCAACTAATTTAATCATTTTCTTATTTAGTTTCAGACAAGATTTAACTCTGAAGCCTAGCCTGGCCTAGAACTCAGAATCCTACTGCCTCAACCTTCTGAGTACTGGGATAAGTGCCTAGCTAACTATCAATTGATTCCTTTGGCTGGGCCATCCTTACTGAAATCTTTACACTCAACATGTCTCTTAACTCTTACTAGTAGTTTTCAATCATATATCACAGGATGAGTAGATAGAGTATATGGAACATTTACTGTTGGGGTCAAACTTAGATCAGTAGTTGATTCTAAAGAGAAGTCATAAAATCTCATGAGGACACATGAAAAAGGAAAGAAAGGGCACATAAGAGAGGTAAAACTGGAAACTGTGCAAGTCTCAGACTGACATGAGAGAAATCCTACAGGGTGTTTCTGAACCACTGGCTGTTTGGGAAGTTTATACTAATTCTATATTAATGAAATATAGATAGCATGAGAATCTCACAGGTTAGAATACAACTAAAGATTACAAATTTTTTCTATGTTTACAAGTTTGCTCTCATTAAGCCTATTTCATTTAAAAATCACTAAAAAATGAACAACTTGAATATGGTCATGATTCTGTCAACTTCAAAGACAATTCAGGTACAAGGATGGAATAGCAGAGTTTATTAACACATAAATGAAGAGCGATGCCCTGGGTACAGACATAGATTTCATTTGCTCAGAGTAAATATTCTTCAAATACTGTTTGAGAGCTTCCAAAATAATGTCTGAGGGATCTGGAGTTATAGATTCATTGAAAACAGGAAGGGGCAAGATTACAGCAAACTCATTGTGAAGTGCATTGGCTGGTAAGAGTAACTCATTGTGTTGTTTATTATTTAAAATTCATTCCATGTAAGAATTGTAATGAGCAGAAACAGGCATTCTTTTTGTTTTATTATTCTAATGTTGTCAGTAGGTCTACAACGAACTAAGTCAACACAATTAAAGATTAAATTAACCGAGCTGTGAGAGTCTAGAACCCAGGAAGATTTTAATCCCTCAGGCATTGGAACGAGTCAGCAGCCATTCTCTTACTAGATCTTAAATATAGATCACGGGAAAAGAAAAAAAAATACTGCAGAGAAATGTGTGCTTTCCAGTTTCTGGTAATTAATTCCTATACTTTTCAAATGCACACTTCACATCAAGTCCTCTCAAACACTGCCATTTAGATACGTATGTGGGGATGGATAAATAAAATGCTCAGTGAATAAGCCCTGAAGGTTACAGAACAACAGGACTACGCCAAGATGTGCTGGAAGCACAAGGCCAATGCCAAAGCAAATGGCAGAGAATACAACACATTTAATCATCGACTCACTAATGCTCAGTGAAGTCACAGAGGAGGAAGGTCCTGAGCTGGGAGTAATGACAGAGGACATGGGACACACAGAAGCAAGTATGACAACCATAGAAAAGTACCAGAACCTAGCCATCTAGGGAAGAAAATGGGGGCTAATTTTCATCAATTAAGTGTTACAATCCTAACTTTGAGCCAATCATGTTTCCTATTCTTGCCCATGACGTAGTAACTAAAAACAAAGTAATCATTGGGACATTTTCTATTTCCTGGGCACCGAGCTAATTCTGTTATGTGCCTGGTCTCACTGGATCTTCACTGCACCTCGATCATCCCCCATTTGACACACGAGGAAGCTGACTTTACTGAATATAAGCCCCTTATGTGTGTGGCTACAGAAAAATGACAAAGATAGAAATTAATAATTCATGTTCAATTTAAAGTGACATTTTTATATAATGTCTTCCTGAGAAGTCACAGCTAGATATGTATGGATACAAGCTAGATACACGTAGCAGATGAATTAAGAAGTAGTGGAAGAGACAAAAAAGATTCTTGAAAACAAGCAAGATATGCTTTAGCATAGATAACCATTATCCTGCAGATTCTCTATATGGCATACCAATGTCAGACACTTATATCCAGCTTTATCTAGCACACGAATCCCAGGATCCTGATCAGCTGAAATCCTCATTTGCTTCCAGAAGGACCTCAGTGTGGAGACAACTCTAGAACATTTGCATTGGATTGATTCCCAGGTACACATCCAACCTCACTTGTCAACCACAGCATGCATCTGCAGGATGTCTGGCCAGGTTTAGGAGCAAGACTTTGAATGTAGAAGAGGTTTGCTTTTCTTTCTGAGTCGATTTTTTTCTGATTTCTATGGGGAAGAAGCCATGATTTTGGCCTAATTAGCACCACACCAACTAAGCTCACTGACCCAGATAAATATTGTCTCTCTGACATGTGCTTTAGGAATAATAAATATTCGGGACTATAGACTTTACTCTCAGTCATCACTGAGGGAATCAAAGATTAGATCAAGCACAAAGGCAGGCAGTCCTGTGATCTCTCTCCACACCTTTCCTGTTTCTTTCTGGCCTTTAGTACGCAACTTGTTTTCTGAGGTTTTAAAATTTGAATAGTGCTTTGGTTAAACTAAGGTTAAAATTAGTTTGCATTTGCTGCTTACATAGCAGCTGATGGCTGGCAGTTGATCCTGGGAGGATGCCGCACAGTGAGAGAAAGCAAAAAGGAAATGTTGGTGGAAATTGGGGAGTGGAAAATATTTACAGTGATCATTAAAAATAAAAATTATAGATCATTCTACTGAAACACATGTACACATGCATTCCTGAATGAAAGAATGCTTACGCACACACACACACACACACACACATACACACACACACACACACACACACACACACACAAACTCACACACGACATTGTGTCCAAACAGAGAATAGGATCTCAGAAGGCAGGGGAGTAATCTTCTGGGAAAAGTTGAAAGGATACACAAATGTTGCAATTGCAAATACGAGTAGTGTGGTTGCAATTGGGAGGACGTGCACAGGGAGAAAGTAGGACAGGAACAATTTTATTAAGCAAAAAAGCCACTGTTTTTACAAATTTTTCCATATGTGATAGTGTTTCTAGATCCTAGGTTATTCGTTTTGGAGTATGACCTCAATGTTGTCTGTCTTCTTGCAATATGGGCCTTGTGCCCCATTTCTTATATTCAGGAGGATTTGCAATCTCGGAGAAGTCAATCTGCTCCTAGTTAATCTGTTTTGTTCATCATTCAAAAGTTCCAAGGCCATCACTTTGACTTAATGGAATCATAGAGCTTAAAAGACTAACAGGAGGAAAGGAAAATATAGAGAATACTACTGAAAGTTATCAGCTTCTGATGGAATGTCTGTGTATATGGATGGGGTAACAAGGGTTAGTAGTCTGGGTCTAGGTAAGTGCCTAATGACTTCTCTTTAGAGGAAATGTGCTTTGTTTTGCTTAGAAGTGAGCAATGAGAAAGTACAATGAGTTTATGGCTTTTAAGCTCACAGTGCGAAATGCAGCAAAGAATCATGAACGGAACAAATTATCAGAGACTTTGAACTGCTCAGTGAGTGTGACTGCAGAGGTCCAGTCAACATCAGCTGAATGGAGTTTAATAGTCATTTTCATTTAATGTGAGGTTCCTGTGTATTGGAGCCATTTATCAGGTAGGGGATCATAGGATGTTGTTCTGTGATTGCTACATTGTCGATTATAACTAAGCTGGGAAACAGACAGTCATTTGACCGGGGTGCTTTTTCCTGCCACCTCCACATAACACTGACCTCAATTAAAGTACTGTAGCTCATCTCCGCAGGGTTTAAAATATTCACCATAACACCTTCCTACCAGCAGAACTCTTTGTGGTTAATAATTTAATAACAAGTTTCATTGCACCCTGAAATTCTTACATTTGTTATGCTGGTAAATTTAGAGGATCTAGTCTATGTGTTTGCTGGAGAAAGCATCTCTGTTTCCTAACAGAAAGAGAGGAATGATCAACCTATATACAGAGTTCACCACTGCATGCAACCCTATTCCCTATATATCAGAGAAAAATAAAATATAGCTTCTGTTATACACTGAAAATGAATAGAGAAAAAATAGATATGTTGGGTGACAAAAAAGGCTGAATTTGTCAAAGTAATGTGGCACATTATGATTATGTAACTTAAAGCTTCCAATATTTCTGAGTAAGGCTTATGATGCTACAAACAGTGAACACTGGGACCTTGGAAAGAAAAGGGAGAATAATTTTCTTTAGCCCTTGTGTTAGTCAGCTTTCTATAACAATAATAAAATACCTGATATTGAGCTCAAGGTTTTGGAGGCATCAGTTCATTTTGACAGATGCTATTGGTTTATGTCTGTGGGTAGACAAGCCATCAGGGCATGGTGGAGGAATCCAGGACACTCCAGGGCCAGGAACAAAGAGAGGAAAGGAAAGACACTGGGATTCCAATATTCAAGGGATGTTACCAATGACCAGAAAGCCTCCAACTAGACTCCGCCTCTAAAGGTTGCTACTATCAGAGTCTATGACTATGTTTATCTCTTTTGAAAAATTCAGCAAGAAACATGATGGATACTATTTTGTACTTACCTAAAAAATACTTCTACTGTAGACAATTTAAGCCTGGTTTTATTACTCAAAGATCTTGTAAAAATTCTATTTCTTCAAAATTCCTTTTATCTTTTTGGTTGCATTATGACTTTTATCTTTTTTGAGATGTCAAGGCTTTTGCTCCAGAATGAAAGAAGACGATAAAATAGCAAAGATTAGTGAAGGACAGTGTCTCCTTGTGGGCCGTTAGTGCTTCACAAAGTAAGGACCCCCACTTCACCTTTAGAGCCCCATGTAACCTTTCCCTGATGAGAACATGCAACAGATATGTAACCTATAATCAAGATATAGTCTGAGAAGCAAAAGATGTAACTAGTATTTATTATACACAGCAATGAAATAAGAAGTAGGCTGAAATTGGTGTTGAATTAAATGAACAAAGTATAAAGATGAAGGAGCCTAACTCTAAGAATACCAAACCGTGGCCTATCAAGGGCTTCCCATGATTCATAATCTCATGAGACAATCTGGTTTGATGCAGACAAAACATGAACTAGACTTAGTGTGCCTCAAATAGGTAATTAACAATGATACTGTACTAACAGAGCTTAGAAAGAACAGATCTAGTGTTTCCTTTTTCTAATGTAGAAATGCTTTCCCCTCCCGAACTCATCTATACATCCTCAGCTGTTATTTTCGCCTTCAAATTACATGACATATGCCTTGAATGCTCCATAAAATACTGCAAACTGTGTGGGACAGTAGAAGCTCTGATTTGAGTAAGCCTCATTACAGTGATGATTGTTCGGTGAGGGTGTCTGAAAGCCTACAAGAACACACTTGGTCTAAAAACTGAGAAGACCAGTGTACTACATTTGCAGAAACATAAGTATGTCCCATCTGAGAGTTGGATGCAGAAAAACAAAGTAAAGCAAGACTTGGAGATTCTAGGATTTTGATGTGAGCATAAACTTATGCCTTCAGGTAGGAGAAGCATCATCTTTATGTAGGAAGAGACAGCTGAGACACAAACACTTTAATAATTCATGAAATAGTGGTTTCCATCTGTCTTATGATTGTCAAAAATTCTACTTCTTCATACCACCCTTTAGGAGCAACTCTAGAGATTCCTTGAGTATCGTTAGAAATCTGTCCAGTGGTACTGCAAATAAACTGGATTCCAATGCAGGGAAGAGCTATCTACGAGACCGCTTAGTTCTGACTTTATGTATGAATCAAGAAAGAGACTCCTACGGTAGAATAGGCCACCTTATTGGAGTAAGTATAATTCTCACAGTAGAACACTTTGAAAATAAACATATACAAGAAGTGTTCTCTCCACTTCCCCATTTGCCTAAAAATGGGACATAATTTTTCAAGGTGTTCTCTACTTCCCTCTTTACAAGGAAGAGCAGACTTAAACAGTTGGCTGTGACCTAGCTAGAGAAGCTTCGAGAAAAACTTAGTACCAAGGTAGTCTTTCATCATTGCCTGCCATGTGCAGCTGCTTTTGCATTTCAAATTTCCCTGGCCTAGCAGCCAGGACCCCTTCACTGCTTCACTGTGTCATCTCACTTCCTCAAACACTGATTCTGTTTAATTTGATACGAAGCTATATAAACCGAGGTCTGGTCATACCTTTGATTCACTCATCTCTTGGTATGTAATAAATTAATACAAGTTAATGAAACTCTCATTCTTAATTTGCCTTTTTTTCAAGAAAAGGAACTCTCTGTTGTTGCGAAAAAAAATATGGTAATATTTGGCACAAAAGTTGCTTTAGCCTACCTAAAGATTTTTTTACTAAATAAAACATTTCCAGTGTGTTAGATACATCGATAAGTTATCAACAAAATCCCCCTTTCTGTTCAAGAGCTTAACGTGCCAGGCATTTTTTTTCAGTTGTGTCACTGATAAAGGTGAGTCTGTGAGTTTGTGTATATGGGCTAAGCATGTAAGTAGCAATATAAGGAGCAATATATTATTTGTCTTATCTCATTGTACACCTTATTAATAAAGATCATCGGTTTTGAAGTTAGCCTTAAATTAATGGAACTGAGGAAATGACTCCACGCTTCTAAAATTGCAGTATGTTAGACATTGATAAAATAGCTTGCACATTACAAAAAGGAAGCATAGTTTTCTGCTCATTGTCACTTTGTAGGTAATAAAAAATGGAACAAAATGTCAATAACAATTATGCTGAACTATAGCAAAGAGAGGCAACATATCATTATCCATCTGCAATAAAATTATTATTTGGGAAGTCTTCTATAATGGGGCTTATGTCCATCTTTCTGCTCATTCTATTCACAGACAAGGAGTCTTATGCATTCTTAAGTACTTGGAATTTGCTGTCAGAGAGATTTTTGTGATTTAGCAAATAATTTCATGTGCTTTGAAATATTAAGTGGTAAATTTAGAAGATTTGCTATTCTTCCCTTAATAGTGAAATAGCACAATGGCCTTATATCCAACAAGATACATTATGGGTCAATCCATTCTTGGTTTGGTTTGTTCCCTAGATTTATGTCTTCAGTTTTAATTCCTTCTTAATAACTATTTCTTTTGCTTATACCAAGGAATTTGGATTTTATGCCAATTTCAAGGAGAACCAAAAGTTCAATATGACCACAGTGTAGAGAAGGAAGAAACATGTCAGTAGAATGATATTGCCTAAGTCCCCAGGGAAGGACAATTATAGGGACAGGGACACAGACCTAAGGAAGGTCTACTGCTTCTAGTATCCTTCATTTTTTTAGTACTATGGCAGGCTGAGTACCCCGAAGAGCTATGCTAAAAAGATAGCTAAGAATTACATCAAAATTTAAAAAGTAATATACAGATGAATCAACAAAAGAAAACAAAAAGGCTAAGGTGAACATAGGTTTAAATGAAGCAGGAATAGGATTTTGAAAGGTAAACCATGCCTAAGCCAAGGCAATGGCTTCTGTAGGAAGCTCCAGGGAACTTGAGTTTAATTTCAGTTGATACAAGACAAAGGAATTCTGTTGCACAAAGATGTCTGGCAGTGTTTGCTGTATAAAGATGCTTCCCAGCATCTACGGCATAGAACTGGGCCCAACGGTATTCTGGAGGTCACGATGCCTTGGTGCAGAGGACAGCACAGAACCTTCCAAACTTAACCTTGTTGCCAGAGAGGCTGCTCCACAGCTTCATGCAAACTCAGGTACAGGGGCCTCAGCATCGTGATGCTTTCTAGAAAAGGAGAAGCACACTTGAGTTCTCTGCAGGAAACAATTTCAAACTTGGTATCAAAGAACTCTCACAAAGGTTCTGAGGAACATGAGTTCAGAGCCATAAAACAAACCAAGGAGTATGCTCCATGTGAGAAGCCAGCAAACACTTCGGGAAGTGGCATCAAATGTCAAATGACTAAATTATATGCAAGAGAGAAAAGATTAAATATCGTTGATATATAATAGCAAACAAAAAAGACTAAATACATAAATTAAAATAAAATATGAATAAATCCCTAAAACAATTGTCAGAAAGTATTTTGTGTATAAAAACAGTAATTATAATTTTAACTAGATAATACACATTTAAATAGATAATTACACGTTCAACTCAGATGAAAAAGGAATTAAGAAATTGGATGAGAAGCTAGAAGAAAGATAACAAGAAAGATGTATGTATTAGCGGCCAAAAAGAACTAATAAAGAGAACAGGAAAATGATACTGTCCAGAAAAATTCCCTCATTTATGGAAAGATGAAAATGAATAAATAGCATAAGAAGCACAGTAATAAACTCAAGAAGTAATTATAATAATACAAGTGGTAGAAATTAGCCACTTAAAAGGGGATCACCAATTAGATTTTGATAGATCTTAATATATAAAAATATCTAACAGTGGAAGATTAAATGTAGAAAGATTATAAGAAGAAAATATTAGAAAATATAGTCATACAAATAACAAAATATGAACAAATACACACATTTGATAGTAGTATAATTAATTATAGACTTAATATCAGAGAAGATATATGGCTAATTAAATAGTTAAAAAATACAAAATGACAAAACATTTCAAGTTGGGAGCTGATCTTTTTAAGGTTTTATATCTTCATATGTGTTGTTATCCCAGATGCAAAACATAACTGATCACATGTTAAAATATAATTAATATTTAATAGTTGGTGATGATCATTTAGAAAAAAAAAACATAATATTCAGGGGCCAGTGATGTGGCTCAACAATTAAAAGTATTTGTTGCAAAACAAAACAAAAACAAACAAATAAGCAAAAAAAGTGAGTTACACATTTGTAATATACTGTGGTTCACAGGAAGCATTCTAATTCCAAACGGAAGGACAAGAAGAAAAAAAATGAAAAACACACCAAACCCACCGGGGTAAGCACCCAACCCTGCAACGCTTGCAATCAGAGGATTGCAGAGGCCTGGTCTGGCTTCCAGCAACCTTGAGTAGCCCAGTCATTACACTTCTATGTACATCACACGTGGCCTCTTTAGCAGACTCTACAAAGTGTTGGCAGCTTTTTCAGCAAACGCCCCTGCTTCCAGCGCCTCCAAAATCTGGAGTCTCTACTACAACTTGGGTTTCACTTTCAAAGTTTCACACACGATAGACTTCGGAGCTTCATGCAAGGAATTCAACATTGCTCTGCATTATCCGGCCTCAGCAGGTTTCTGGAACCTTGGTACAAGCCCACAGAAACCTACAACCACTGCAAACCAGCAACACGTGGACGATGTTGCTTGGCTTTGTTTTCCCACAGCTGCTGTGCTTGCTGTATGCCTTGCAGAAACTCTGCTGGGTTTTACAATGTTGCCAAGTTCACCAGAGCCCTAGCAGCAAAGAACAAATTTGGCCCAGAAACTGGAGTATATTCCTTCCATGTGAAGTTTTGACTCTTTTGTTGGCATCTCAGACGTGCTGCTAAACTCGATTTTTCTTAACAAAACTCCTTATTAATTCTGTGACTCCAAGTTGCTTGGGCTTCTCCCTACTCATTTCTGAAGTCATTCTCCTTGTAACTTTGACTATGGTTCATAAATGATGCCACAGTCCTTTAAGGATTTTACAGGTATGAACAGAGTAAAGCCAAGTTAGAAAAATTCAGTTTTAGTTACTCTAACTCTAAATTTTACCAACCATTATTTTCATCCTGACTTTCTGAATGACAGGCTGATATTTAATAATTCCATTGTCTATTCCTATCTGTCAAATTATTTTTGTTTGCGTGCTAGCTAAGTAGTCAAATTTAATTACATCTCCTAAATTGTCATGAATAGCTTTGGTTGAATTCTAATTTTTTTACTTAAAAATTGCTGTCTTTAAACTGTAGAAGCTGATACAAGTTAGTGATTCCTTTGGACTGGTACGCAGTATTGTAGCCAGGAGTACCAGAGACTGTCAAGGAACCTATCTCTTAACTATTCGGGGATGTCAATCATAGATTTGTAGGGCTCATTCCTGCCAGACAGGGTACAGTTATACCCGCTGTGGTAGTTTGAATATGCTTGGCCCAGGGAATGGCACTATTTGAAGATGTGACCTTGTTGGAGGAAGTTTGTAACTGTGGGCATGGGCTTTAAGACCTTCCTCCAAACCACGTGGGAGCCAGTCTTCTCCAAGGGGCCTTCAGATGAAGATGAAGAACTCCCATCTCCTCTTGCACCATGCCTGCCTGGACATGCTTGCACTTTGATGATAATGGACTGAACATCTGAATCTGTAAGCCAGCTCAAATTAAATGTTGTCCTTATAAGAGTTGCCTTCGTCATGGTTTCTCTTCACAGCAGTAAAGCCCTAACTAAGACAACCCCTCTATCTTGTATGTACTAAATATTTGTTTATTCATTTGTATATTTTTCCTATAATGTCCACTTAGAGAAATATATTCACTGATGACAAAGTCACAGATTAAAAATGATATTTAGAAAAGCGATGTTTTCTGCAATCTTATTTAACATATTATATTGTTAATTGAAAGTAAAAATTTAAAAGCAAATTATTGGAAGGAAGCATATATATATTCTATATATATTATATAGTTACTCTAAATATATATATATATATATATATATATATATATATATATATATATCAATCTACTTACTGTGTTTTACAAGACAATTTTAACCATGAAGCCGAGTGACATATCTACTTAATGCCATGACTTGACTCACTCAGAATAGTTGCAGAAGTACAATAGATACTTACAAATCATTCACCACATGTTCATTGCACAAACCAGCCTGGTGCTGTGTGACAGCAAACAGAAGATATCAGACCCCAACCCCGTAGACCCTTACCTCAAGGCTATTAGAGGATATTTTGTTATATAAAATAATCAGTTCTTTCTGTTTTGAACTTTGAAATATACTTTAAAATATCTACCTATCATTTTAGAAGTAGATAGTTACTTGTGGAATATTGTAATCAACTTGTGATCTATTTTGTGGTAATTACCATAACACTTAAATTTTCTATTCTTTCTCCTTCATTTGGATTTTCATGACAGAAAATTAAGAGAATGTATAGTAACAACAAATACCACACTAATTATGTTACTGCTGCTTCACAAGGTTTTCCCTGTATGTTGTGATAAGAAACATTCAAACTGGATGTAGTGTTTCATGACTTTAATTCCAGTACTTGGGAGACAGAGGCAAGTATATCCCCGAGTTTGAGGTCAGCCTGATCTACTGAGTGAGTTTAAGGTTAGCCAGGGTTACACAGAAGTTCCCTAGCTCAAAGCAAACAAACAACCAAACACAACAAGGCAAAAACTAAACTGAAAAACAAACAAAAAGAAAGAAAAAATTTTCAACCCAAATGTTTCTCAAATCCCAAATGTTTATATTAAAATAATTCTCGTGTGTAATTAACAATACATTGCCTATTCTATGGGCTATAACAAGGTCATTCTTTACTAAAAGCTCAGAACATTTTGAACTCTTTAAAGAGACTAAAATATACAACAAACTTTTAGTAGTGTGTTAGCTCAGGGTGTTGCAGAGAGACAGATCAATTGGATACATATATAAGTAGAAAGTAAAAAAAGAAGAAAGAGGGAAGGAAAGGAAGAATAAAGCAACCAAGAAAAAGGATGTTATATAAGTGTATATATGATAGATTACAGATTGAGAATAGATGATAAACAATAGATGGGTAGATTAAAGAAAGATATAGGCAAATGATACATGATAGATACATGGGCGTTTATTTGGAAAATTGTCTTATGAGAAGCCTCACAGCAAACTCTCTGTAAGCTTTAGATCTCTGCACACTGACAGCTCAAAGGAAAGTCAAGGGCTAGAGCACTAGGGAAGCCATTGCTACAACTCTCACTCCAGGCTGAAGGCCTAAGATCTTGTCGGGACCTTAGTGAACGCCTAGAGCCAAAGTGCCCAGCTTCAATTTCTAATATCCAGTAATGGGAGAGAAGAACTTGGTTTCCAGAGAAAATTCAGTAACCACATTGTTGTCTCTGCTTTTGTTCTCTATGGGTCATGGCTGATTAGAAGGTAACCAGTAAAGTTGAAGGTAGAACTACATAACCCAAACTGTAGGATTCATTCACAGGTTTCTTCAGAAACTTGATTATATATTGAACCAATAGTGATACTCTTTTATATCATTAACCATTCCCTAGTTAAATCAAATTGCTATCTAAAATTAACAGAATTTTAAAAACTGGTCCACTTTCTGCATTTTATTATTTAAATCCAAACACTTTCGATAAAATTTGTCCAAAAATTAATATAGAATATCCCATTTAAGCCTAGGGAAAATTTATCCATATAAAAATCTTACCTGTCATTTATGTCCAGTTTTATAAAGCAGATTAATAGCATAAATTTGTCTTTTAATATGTATTCCTGGGCGATGATTTTGTCATTCCTTCAATTTATTAATATTGTAATATTACTGCCACCATGACTTCAAGGGGATTATGAGAGAACAGTTCTAATTAATTTAGTTCTCCAAACCCAAATTTACTTTGCAGAATGCCCATGTCATACACACATTTTAACAGATTCAAAATATATATTTTGTGTATTTTTTTATTTTAAGCATAAAATTTCAATCATATACATGGTACATTGTTCCATAAATTTAGATAGAAAAAATTATTATTGAAAAAAAATAAAGTAAAAATTGTAGTATATCTGAAATGAACCAAAGAAATGAAGCTTTTGTCAGAAATTTTGCTTTCTATGTTTCCCTGACATAATTTAGTGAAAAGCTGCTGTTAATAAGACAATGAAATCTTCTGTAAAGAATTAGAATTAGTGTTTGTTGGGGGCACATATCAAACAAAAACCATCTACTTAGAATGTATTTAACATTCTCAATAATACATATCAATTCTGTAGCTTTTTTTGAAAAGATGAAAGCCATATAACTTTGGGTTATCATTTGCCAACTCGAAAATTTTATGTGTGTGTGTGTGTGTGTGTGTGTGTGTGTGTGTGTGTGTGTTGGCCTCAATGGAAGAAAATATGCCTAATCATCTAGAGATGTAATGTCCCAGGGAGGGGCGATGCCTGGGGAGCACCCACTCGGAGGCAAGGGGGAGAGGGAATGGGATGAAGAACTATGGAGGGGGGACCTGGAGAGGGTAATGGATGAAATGCAATTAAATAAAATAATTAAAAATTCTTTGAGGTCACAGTTTAAAAACTCACTAGATTTTTAAAACAATAGTATGTTTATTTCTATTGATAACCTCCCCCTTTCATATTTAGAGATGTTTTATTAATCTAAAGACTAATTTACACTACTGTTCCATTTTGAATTGCATTCAAAGCAATTCACAGCTAGTACTTCATTCTCAGAAGTCTACTCTGAATTCTTGAAATCTGGCCATTTCTCTCCACTTTTTGGCTCAGTAATATTCTTATTCTATCACATATCTTGTTAATCTATTTATCACATGATGGACATCTGTTTGTGTGTGTGTGTGTGTGTGAGTGTGTGTGTGTGTGAGTGTGTGTGTGTGTGTGAGAGAGAGAGAGAGTGTGTGTGTGTGTGTGAGCATGTGTTGGTGTGGGGTCATGGGAAAGTTAGAAGGGAAAGAGGGAAGGTTGAAATGATATAAATGCAACATTATGTATGAAATTTTAAAATTAAATATACTCTAGCCATGTATAATAAAATTATAACAAATGAGTATCTCCACAGATTAAATATAAAACAATAATCACTCTCTTTCTTTTTAAGACAGGGACTTGATAATTATCTCAGGCTGGCCTAGAACTCAAGATACTTCTGCCTTAGTCTTTCGAGTGTGTGAGATTAAATGTGCACCACTATATCTGACCTTCAATTGACTACTCAACATCTTTGCTCCATGGTGATTTCAGAGGACTGCCTGAAACCACTGTAAGTATTATTTTATAAATGCTTGGCCACTTTTTAATTAATAGAGTGATAGAGTGCGTTTGTTGTACACCAGGGCATATCTTGTGGCAAAAAAAAAAAAAAGCTAAAGTTGAATAATTCAGACAAAGTAAAATCAGCCAATGAAAATGTACTTAAAAACTCTGTGTAGTAGAAGAAAATATCATATTTCAACTGAAAAAAACCATGTTTACAATCTAAGTCTTTTTGGGGGTTAGTACCAACTGAGCCACAAATTCATAGAAAATGCAGCTTGTAGGAGCTCTGGCTCCGCTCTTTTAATTCCTACAGCGTGTGTGTCTGTGTGTGGAAAAGGCTTAGCCTGAACTTGAACCCTTGAGCCTTCTTTGGCTTTCTTTATTTTCGGATTCATTTTCCTTCACCCATTTCAGGAAGCCATTTATGCTCAATATGTTCTATATGCATGTTAATTCTATTGACAAGAATCTTTCCCTTGCTCATTGACAATAAGGCCACTAGCATGCTGAATGACAATGGACTCTTTCAGTTCTGCATTGGTAACGTCTGTAGGATAGTCCTTCTGAACATTACCCATTCCTTGGAATATGCCAGCAATAGCATCTTTCTTATAGATTAACCTGTGTGAGACCAGAGGAGTAACTCCTTTTTTCCCCAAAGGCCTAGAGAACATAAATGGACTTCTTTGCCTCCTTTCCTTTATGTTGGTCGCTTTAGTGAATTACTGTAAGACAGTGACTCTAACATAAAGACTGATTCCTGAAGTGGGACCTCTGGTTTCATTGGAGAATCAGTTGTGTCATGTGACATCTTTCTGGAAACTGTCTTATGAGAGGATGTTTTGCTGAAGCAGACACATGGGGAGATGTTTTGCTAAGAATAGACACGTAGTATTTTTCTGGAAGTTGCCTGTGTTTTTTTGTGAAAGGGCATGTGTTGTTTTGCTTGAGAGGATGCGTGATATTCAGTGGATGTTGTCCTGGCATTGGTTTGCCTTTCAATTCTTTGTTGGTTTTTATTGGGCTTCTGTGTTGCTGTTCTTTGCTGACAACACTCTTGCTTGTTGAGACATCATAGAGAGAAATGAACCAAAGAACTTCTGGTGGTATTTTTGTGTTGGGCTATAGGGCTCACACTGGCGTGGATCCTGTTGGGTTGAATTGTGGGTTTTGAGTCTGCCGCCCCAAGGGCCGTGGCTCGGGGAAGCAGAGGCACCGGAATTTGACTGAGTTTACTCCAAAAGCTGGATTGTGAGAAGCCATAGGGCTCCACTCTGGGCATAGAGAGAACACAGTCTGCGATCCCACAGGGGCTAGAGCTCTTGGGTTTGGGATCCCTGGGCCAACTGACTGGTCTCAAGCCCTTGGGCTCTCAGGAGCTGCTGAGAGGCCGCGGAAGGACTGAGACAGGGTGCATGGGCTGGATCGACCAGCAGACAAAAGGGAGAAGCTCTGGCTGCGTCCCACAGGGAGGGTGCTCTTGCTCAGATGACTTGCTTGGCTGGGTCTTGGCTGCGTCTCTGTGGCTGGAAGCATAGAGAGGTCATAGGTGGGAGGTTAGTTGAAGATGTTCTCCACAGTTCCCCACGGTGGGCCCCAAAGACGAGAGGTAGTCCATGGTTTTAAAATGTTTATTGTCATGGTGGAAAGTGGATGAAGCTATACTGGGGTTAGCTAGTTCTCAGGGTGGGTCTGAGGTTAAATACCTTTTGCAAGGAGGAGGGTCTGGGAAGGAATGCTTAATTGGATATGCCCGCTGGCCTTTAGGTATCTCATGAATATGGAGATGTCGTGAGGCTCTGTGGCCTGTAGTCACGCCCTCTATCTGTGCTATGTGATCAATGGCCACAAACCTCTCTTTGGTAGGGGCTGTAGAGGGCTGTGGCTATGTGAAAGCAACCAGGGGTCCCAGGAGCAAAGCTAAACTCCTACTGTCCCTGAGAGTCTCTGGGGTTCTAAGCCAGCTCTACTGGGTACCCAGCTGCCTCTCATAGCCCACTGTCTCACATTTTTGCTGCTTCTTGCTGGTCCCATGAATTCATGCTGATTGGCTGACCCTCAGTTTCCTCTGGATCTGAATCAAGCCACTGCTACTGATTCCTAGTCGGTGTTTACCAAGTGGACTGGACTGCCAAAGCTGATTTGTGTTTGATGTTTTGCTGGTGGACTGGACTTCTGACAATGAAGATTGAAATCACTACAAAGAACTATTTCTAAACAGGCCCACAACTCCCATTTCCATTAATCTTTCTTCCCCATCTCTGTGGCCTGTGGACTAGAAGAGAGGCTGAAGTTTTAAAGAATCATAACCAAAGTAGGTTTTAACAAATCTAAGCCTACAGATTCCCTTTCTTTATATATCACAAAACTTATTATTTCTGAGACGTGTTCTCACCATGTGTGTGTTAATTCTCTTAAATATATATCTAGGAATAGAATAACTGAGTAATAGAATAACTATATCTAACTCTGCAGAATCCTAGGATTGTTTCCTACTCTCTCTCAGATTCATGACCTCTTTATTATGATTCACATATACACATGCATTCTCTCTCTCTTACACACACACACACACACACACACACACACACACACACACACACCATTTAGCCACTTATTGTTGTATAAAAGTCCATTTAGTGATGTTCACGTGCATATGCGTTTAGAACTGACCATTTAGGGTTGAATACCTCTGAAGTAACCTATTCACCCTCTCCAGGAAGCTGCAGAATATCTATTGACCTTCACCCATGGGTGAGAATTTCTGGAATTTCCCTATCTATTTTTACTTGTTAACTGAATTACAAATATGCAGGTGGTATCTCTCACACTGGTGACATCATCTATAGCCCTATACTCATTTTTTACTATTCTTGAGAAGATTTGTTACTTTCATGCGCGCACACACACACACACACACACACACACACACACACACACTGTGTGTTCCAGTGATTGTTAAGTGATATCTTGTACTTCATTGTGGTTTTGATTAGTATTAATTGTATTGAATCTATTCTAAGTTGATCTCCCTGGACATCAATACTATGGGATTAGTAATTGGGGAAGGAGGTATCTTATGCTGATTTTTATATTGCTCCTGTTTTATAATACGACCTAGATATCTGAAGCTATATTTTGGGTTGTGTTTTTAAATATGAGTTTTCTGCCCATCAGGCAAAAATTCTAAAATAGAACAATGGCATAGATAGCTTGTGAGTGTGCCAAGGGGCAAAACCTATGGGGAACCAGTCTTCTTATATGTTTGGCCTCTTGGAACAACTGGGTGCTTGGTAGATGTCACAATTCTAAGTGTGTGGAGCCATGTGAGGGGCTCCTTTTAGCAGTGTTTGTGTTTGGTGAAGAGGTTTAAAGGGTAGATTAAGCTGCATTTTAAATTACATAAATGTAAACATTTTCACATATTTGTTGACCCTGGTGTATTCTCTTTGAAATAAATCCACTCATATAACTTATCAATTGCTTAGTAGAGAGCTATCTATCATTTACTTGTTGAGCTGTAAGAATTCTTTCTATATGCTAGGTGCTTGATCATTATCAATTGAATGGTTTACAAAGACTCTATCACACCCTGTAGGCTATGGTTCACTTTCATAATAATGCCTTTTAATGCACAAGAGTTTTTAATTATGAAATAAATTCTCTGTATTTACTTTTATCTATGCACTTGGTGTTATGCTTACTAAAGTGTATTACACTTTTAGTTCTTATGTTTAAGTAGTTGGTTCATTTTAATTGATTTTCCTTTTTATAATGTGCTTATTTTTTGCTTGAATTACTTTGGTTGTTGTTTTTATTCTCTTTTTAGTGTAGAAAATTGTGAATTTACTCTTGAAAATCCTCCAGATTAAAAATTCTTTGAGGTATGTGTGCATCACTGCCAAGACAGTCAAACCAAGCATAATGTTTTACTAGCATAAAGCATTTAAAGTTTTTTTTTTTTTTGTAATAATGCAATTGCAATGTATGGAGCCCGAGTTACACTCCTAGCCACTATAAATTTTAACCTAATTAAGAAATACATCATGAATATTATTAGTATCGGAGTGCTTTCTTTTATTACTTGTGTCCTCTACTTCAACCTCCCTTGTCTTCACCAGGATTTACTGTGGTCTTAGTTTGCTTTTAAGGTTACCTAAATTAAGAAAACATTAAAAAATCCCAAAAAACAAACTCCAGAAAATTTAGTCACAAGAATCATGTACTCAGTATTCGCATGTGCTTTCCCTGTGAGCTGAGGAAATGGAAGTGTGTTCAGCCTAGATTTCAGTGCCTGTGAGAATGGCCTGAGAATGTTGTCGATCTCTCCATCTAGAGATTGTAAAAGATTCTTCAGGAAATGTGCTCTGACAAATGAGATTGAAAATCTCTTCAGTCCATTTTAGTCTCCTGGTGAGCATGTGAAGGACTCTCAACATGGAAAACCCTTTAAACAAATGGTACCATGAGAACCACTTCAGCATGAAACTGCTCTCTAACCCTCGACTCCTACCAGTGTGTATATTATGGTTTTGTTTTGCTTTTCAAAGGAGCCGTCTTATGTTAAAGCAACTTAAAAAAAATCACCTGTTTAATAATTGGATTAACAAGGACTCTTGCTTAAAATGTAACAGAACATTGACAGCCTCTTAAGACTTCAAAATCTACCAGGATTAAAGATTAAAATTTGTATTAACATTATTTGAAATTTAAAGATAGTTATATATTTAGTTTCTGATGGTTATATATAATCAAAATGTTGAAAACCTTATTCCAACAGAATACTTGAGATTCATTGTTAAGGAAATAAGTTACCACTAATATACACCCATTAAAAGTAGCTAATGCCCTTTATTGACCTCAACTACATGGTCTAAATGTTCCAGTATGACTCTACCCAAGTTTAACAGCATGGTTAAGGCTTAGAATGGGAAACTTGTAATCAACTGGAAGCCCATCACCATATTCCAGTAGCGAGATTCCACTAACATCAAATGGGGTAATGCTGGTGCTGAGAATGTCATGGAGTCTACTGGTGTCTTCACCACCATGGAGAAGGCCAGGGCCCACTTGAAGGGTGGGGCCAAATGGGTCATCATCTCCGTCCCTTCTGCTGATGCCTCCATGTTTGTGATGGGTGTGAACCACGAGAAATATGACAACTCACTCAAGATTGTCAGTAACGCATCCTGCACCACCAACTGCTTAGCCCACCTGGCCAAGGTCATCCATGACAACTTTGGCATTGTGGAAGGGCTCATGATCATGGTCCATGCCATCACTGCCACTCAGAAGACTGTGGATGACCCCTCTGGAAAGCTGTGGCGTGATGACCGTGGGGTTGCCCAGAACATCATCTCTGCATCTACTGGTGCTGCCAAGGCTGTGGACAAGGTCATCCAAGACAGGAAGCTCGCTGGCATGGCCTTCCATGTTCCTACGCCCAATGTATCCATTGTGGATCTGACATGCCGCCTGGAGAAACCTCTCAAATATGATTACATCAAGAAGGTGGTGAAGCAGGCATCTGATGGCCCACTGAAGGGCATCTTAGGCTACACTGAGGACCAGGTTGTCTCCTGCAACTTCAGCAGCAACTCTCACTCTTCCACCTTTGATGGTGAGGCTGGCATTGCTCTCGATGACAACTTTGTAAAGCTCATTTCCTGGTATGAGAATGAATACAGCTACAGCAACAGGGTCTTGGACTTCATGGCCTACATGGCCTCCAAGGAGTAAGAAACCCTAGACCACCCACACCAGCAAGGACACTGAGGGCACAAGAGAGGCCCTTGGTTGCTGAGGAGTCTCTGTTCCCAACCCTGAGCATCTCCCTCACAATTTTCATCCCAGATCCCCATAATAACAGGAGGTGCCTAGGGAGCCCTCCCTACTCTCTTAAATACCATCAATAAACATTTGCTGCACCCCCCAAAAAATAGCAAATGCTTTAAAACAGGCAATACAATAAGCTGTGAAGATACAGACCAACTGGAATTCTTTTAAATTTCTAGCAGAAATGCAAATGCAGATAGGGACAGAGTGGGTTTGTTTGTTTTGTTTTAGGAAGATTTTGAACATACACCTTCTAAGCAACCTAGAAGTCCCTATCCTGAAGTGTTTATCCAAGAGAAATAGAGCATTAATGTAACCCAATGTTTTATGACCATCAGAAACTATAAGTAATACAACCATCTGCCAAATAGTGAATGAACAGGCTGTGGTACATCCATGCCGTGCAATGATGTTTAGAAAAGACCTGAAGTGAAAGCAATGAGCTGGAGACACAGACAGCTTGGATAATCTTTACAGTAAAAGAAGCAAAATAAGGGCAGAGTATCACATGATTATACTTAACTGACATTATAGAAAATGCTATAGTCTGAAGGTTTGGACCTCTCCCAGAATGTATGTTGAAATATAATCCATACTGTGATATTGTCAGAAAGTAGAGTCTTTTGGGAAGTGATTAAACAATGAGCATTCTACTTGGACAGATAAGATTGTGTCCTTATAAGTCCCAGGGAAAGCAGACAGCTGCCAGTTTCCAGCTTACTTTGGAATTATGAAGAGTAAATTATATCTAATGCCAGTGAAGGGCTGTCTTGGTAACAGCATAAATGAACTTGCCAGAGACAGTGAGGACAAGCAGGTGAAATGCAAAACCTCCCTTCTTCTGAGACCTTTAAGATGGACTGCCACCAGAAGGCACAGCCCAGATTTTTTTTTAACTTTGTTTTATTAATTTTATTTTTTACAGTGCAGTCGTTACCCCCTCCAGGTCTGCCCTCCCACAGTTCCTCATCTCATTTCTCCTCCCCCTGTCTCCAAGAGGATGTCCCCTCCTGCCCACCCATCAGGCTTCTCCAACTCCTAGGGCCTCAAGTCTATCGAAGATTAGGCACATCTTTTGTCACTGAGAACAGTCCAGAACAGGCAGTCCTCTTCTGTATGTGTAGCAGGACAGTTCAGATTTATAATGGGCTCTCTGACCTCAGATGATCTGGATTTAGGGTCTTCCACCTTGAATAGTCTAACCAAAAAAAAAAAATCCTTCACAGCTATGCCCAGGTGCTTGGGTTTTAATTAATTTCAGTTGTATTCAACTTGACAAGCAAGATCAGGCAACATAAACACTAATATGTAAGTAATTAAGAAAGGCTGGAGATCTAGGCATCAAATGGAAAAAGAAGTAGGAATGTGAAATCTCCCACTGAGAAGAATAAGTGGAAAAAAAGCTCAAATATTCAGAAACTCCAATGGAAATAGAAAGTGCAACCATGAGGGTTGCCATTAGATTTTTTAAAAATTAGACTGTTGGTGACACCTGCCTGAATGAATTTCTTTGGGCTAAACTAGACAAGTAGGTTCTGAACATAGGTACAGTGTGAGGAAGCAAGGGTGAGACCACAGAAGGTCAGTGGAGAAGGCTGGGTGTTGGGGGTTATTTGGTCTTTTTTACTTTGGTTATAATTTGACTACAGCTATGGAATGTAAGATAGAAATAGAGCAGAGATAATGGAATATTCAGAGATGTAGCTGAAGGTATTATGAATGTTATTTATGTCCCTACAAAACTGTTCATGTGAGAGGATCTGTATGTAGCTTCAGAGAACTTGCCCCGAGTTGGTTCTGGTTAGTAAATAAAGATGCTAGCAGCCAATAGCTGGGGAAGACAGAAGCCGGCTTTTAAGATTCCCTGGACTTGTGACCAGGAGGAGGAGGAAGGAGAAGATCCACTATGCTTTTAAAAGAGTGTTGAGAAAGGAGAGACATAAGTTCAAACATATAAGCTTATTGGGACATTCTCATTCAAATCACCATCTATTCCTTGCTACTAAAATATCCTCAACTCTTGATTTACTTCATACCACATGACTTAATGAAAAACTTTAGTTTCTTTACTGTAGAAGTCATTGAACCTCAGAGATTTGCCCTGGGCCAATAGCCATGCAATGCTGACTAGGACAGGCAGGATACTGTACAGAAGGTGCCACCAGAGAATACCATAAACACATATAACATATTGCTGTAAGTAAATTATAAAAGTGTAAAGGTTTTAGATACTTTTTTACAACTCCGAATTAAGAGAGAAAACAATTTCCAAAGCCAAGTTTTAACAGTGCTTTATGCCATGACCCTGATTTGATGTTTAATTCATACGAATATTTTTTTTGAGAAATGTGTCTAGTATCATATGGCTAGGGAGGTTTATCCAAAAGGGAAATCACATAAGGTGTCATATATTATATCAAGGATAATCAGAAGAACAAGAAAATGACAAAGTGTCAATAGACTTAGATTACTTAAGGAAAATATAAGATGTTTGTCATTTAAACTTAATTGTATAATTTAAATACTTATATAATTCAAAGTATGACTCCCTTCTTTCCCCATTAATCTGACAGTGCCCTTTGGACCTGGTTTAGTTGTATTTTTTCATTGTTACCTTTTGTTAGTTCAGGAGAACAGGGTAAGAAGTTGGGAAACCTAAAACCACGAATAATCCCGAATTAACTCACCATTTGGTATACTGGACTATAGACAGGAGCTGTTTACTAGGATTTCACATGAGTTTGGCTATCAGTGTCACAAGGTAGCAGAAACCTTTAAAAGGCTAGGCCTAAGCAGAAGTCATTAGGTCATAGGAGTGATGAACCTACTTTTTATGGAATTCTAGTTTCATTATGGCTTCCTGTTTGGCTCCATGCTCTCCTCTTGCACTGCTATCAGGGTGCCATTGTCATGATCTCTGACAAAGGCAGAACCAACTGAGTTCCTTGATCATGTACTTTCATCTCTAAAAGTATATGCTTAATAAAACCTTTCTTTTTGTGAAATCTTTAGATGTTTCGATATGGTAACAGAGAACAGGGCCATATAGCTCCTTAATCTTGATATTCAGAAACTTAGTGAAGGATCAAGCATTTGACAGCTCTGAAATTCCTTGGAAGCTAGGTTATACTGAATAACCAGAGCTTGAAAATTATAGCAGCTGGTTCATAGCAGTCAACACGAGTGCTATTCTCTCCCATGCATACTTTATCTCCTTTTGAAAGAAGATATGTGAAAGAAATGAAAAAAAAAATGAAACAAAACTGTAGTTTGCTATTACCTTCTAGGTAAATGGCATAGCATATAATGAGTGTCTGACACACATACATTCACATGTACTTCAGGTAAAGCTTTCGTCCCACAAAGATGAGGAATTTAAAGCCAAATAATAGCTCTTTCTTTCCAAGTGTACTTTGATTGCTGTTAAGCACACTGAAAACATCTACAGGCCACTAGACTGTAAAAGGAGGAACCATGTAAGAAGTGGAACTCTGAGGGAGGATAAATGACTCCTCCCAAAAGGGCTAGAGAGTTGCTCAGTTCTACTCCACGAGCCTCAGAAAAAGGATAGTTTTACAGATTTGATCTGAACATCCTCAGAGGTTGATTTGTTAGAGACTTGCTCCACAGCTATTGGTATTATTGACAGAGGTAAGTCACTAAGGGGTTTAGTTGGAGGAAGTAGATCACTAAGTTTGTTTTTAATATTGAGAGATTGGTCTCTTCTTATTCTCTGTTCTTGCTCACCCAAGATGAGCTTCACATTACCACATGTTCCACCACTGATACTTTGTCTGACCACAGACCCACAAAATACAGAGACAACTGAAACCTCTGAAACCATGAACCACACTGGAGCAGCTTTTTGAGGTTGATTTTTTTAAAGTATTCTATTTTATCACAATGGTGGAACACAGATTATGAATATTATTCCATCTGTTAGACAAGGTAAAGATACTATAGACAGATGACATGCCAATAAGAAAAGAATAACAAAAAAGGAGGCATACCATGCCCATTTGGGGAAGAAAGGTTTACACATAAGTCTTTTAAAAAGGCTTAATTAAGTAGGCTTGTCCATAATCTCTAAATATTTTGAATAATATCTGAGTTACAAATCAAAATGACTTTTCTTCTCATTTATTTCCTCTCAATAAGTACCCCGGTAAAGGGAAATAGGCCCCTGAAACTCCAAGGTTTATGTGTTGAGACTGACTCTTTGATTCCATGCAGAGGGAAAGATACATCTGCTCATGACAAGTGTTAACTAGATAGTACAGACTTGGGCTCATCTTCCTGAGGACACAGCCTCTCTATCTTGGTTGGATAAATGAATTATTAGAGAAGAGATGATCAGAATATTGCTTGTGGTGTACAGCGAACAATAAGGAGGTCTTTTCTAGAGACATAATATGTTTTAAAATCTTATTGTGTGAAATCTCTTCAAGATATGCTTTGGATATGTGTATATCTGTCATTGGAAAAAAGAAGTTACTTAACTCATGAGGTGTAGTGTCCAAGGTAGAGGGAAAAAAGTCAATGAATTTGTTTTAAAGGTCAGATATCCTTAATAAAAATAAATATTTCCCATCTCCCCTTTATTTCCTTGGATTTGTCATGAATATATTCAGAAACGTAACAGAAGTTGTTCAGATTTTAAAGATTCAATATATTACCCAAAAGATAGAAAATATATTTATGTAAGCAAATAAAATGAAGAATATAATATGGATAAAAGCTTTGTATAGATTTCAAAAGATATTGGATTTAGAAGTAGAATAATGAGAAACAAAATTATTGGGTCAGTTTAATCAATAAAGTACTTTCATCCATATAATTTGCATTGTCAAATCACTGCGGGTTTAAATAATTTAAACTAGCCAGTATAGAAACAAATGGATAAACTGATTATATTATGCAATCTTGAATTTTCCATTATAATTTTAAATCCAAGTGATACTCCATAAATTAAGCAAAAGTAGTTTCTGGTTTAGAAACTGACAAAGACATAGACAGTTGACCAGTTATCTTTAGAAGGCAAATCAAGAAAACAAGCAATTTTGTCTTTTTTTATATTAATTTAAACCACATTCAGTTAATCTGGTTCAAACCAGTTGTGCAGACTTTGTTGTGGTCAAACCCATTTGTCCTGTCCAGAGTGTAATTCTCTGGCACAGTGTTATTAGTCTTTCTGAGAGTGGTACAATCTAACAGACCAAGACAGTGTCTGCTCCTGTCACTCTTGTGTCCTCTTTCTCTACCCAGCGGTAACTACTTGCTCAAGTGTGGTGTTTCTCAGGTACATTGCTTTTCACTCATTTGAGTAAATATTTCTTCAGACCTCTTATGTTACAGTGACTCTTCAGTGTGGTGCAGAAGAGTATACTAATCAGACAGATATTCCAGTTCCTGGGACTTTATATTCCATTGACCTACAACATTTGAATAAACCAACTCTTCTAACAGAGGCTATAATGTTATGTGTAGAAAGAAGCAGATCTCTAAAATTTACTTTCATATAAGATATGCAAGGTCAATTATATTTGTTGGCCTTACTATGTTCACCCCACTACAGACAAAAGGGACATTCGTGAATTCTGCTCACCACTTTTTTTCTTTGTAGTGAAATCCCTATCACCCTGAAACAACTTCTGTGTTTATAAATAGTCTAATCTGGGGTGCATAGACCGATCACACAGTCACATGAGGCACCAAACTTCTTGTACAGTGTCCAAACTTTTAGTGAATTCACTTGGCCTGCTGTCAGCAGCCGACATTGGATATCAAGTTTTTGGCAGGAGCCAGTATGAAGTCATCTCTCCCACCTTCACTTGACCTCAGCCATGGGCTGTGGAACTCAGCTGCACTGTTTCATAATACATCAAGGCACATCAATTCCATGCCAGCCCTGCCTTCTGTCTTTGCAGCTCTTTACCAATAAAGCAAGCAAGCAAGGAAAGCTTAGCTATGGAAAGTGTTGTTTTCACACTATTCCTGTGATTACTATGTGTTCTAAATAATACTTTTGGTTTGAGGGAAAAAAAAAAGCAGCATCCAATATCTAATCTAAAATCCAACACTATTTTAAATATATTTAAGTCATTTTTATCTAGGTTAATAGTTCTTTTGCACCTTTATATACTAATCTTTATCAGAGGCAAGGCCAAAATTATACAGAATGAAATAAAAATAAACATTAATTGCTTATATACTATTCTTGTCTGCCAAAGAATTATTAGAAATATACTAATAAGAAACTTGCAATATTTCAGGCAGATTTAGCAAAATGAACTCAAAATATTCTTTCTAACTGATATATCTGAAAACTTGATCATTGATTACTCTGTTATTATATGTCATTATAAATGTACAAATTTCTGAATAACTTAGAAATGTTAGTACTGAAATGAGACTTGAAAGAAGTTTAGATGAATTTAAGTTCAAGAGAAAAGTAAGTAAAAAGCAAAATTCCAAAGAATGTACCCTAACAATTGGAACTGGATTTATATATGTCTTTAGCTTTGGAAATAATCAAAGATAAAACCATACTTACTGGGATCCTACCTTCATGTACAGATCATTATTGCTAGATTTGGCTGGTGAAAGTATGGTCATTGCTCATATGGTAAAAGCCTCACATATTAAATGTTTTGGAGGCTTTTGAAGTGTTTCAGAAGCCTTTGCAGTAGTAGAGATAACTGACAGGATCACAAAGTCTAGTAGTTTTTCATTAGAGCAATACTCCTTGCCACAGGCCCAGGGAAGCATGGGTATTTGAGACTAGGAAGAAGGATCTTCTTCCTTCTTTTGGTGTATATGTGTCAGAATTCTGAGAGTTCTACTACTCTGGGAGATTACCAAGTTCTGTTTCATCCATTAAACTTGTGGTAAAAAACAAGCCTGAAAATTCTGTCAGAAGTGGTGATATATTGCTACTGATACATTCAAATTGATACAAATTTGGGAGCCAACGAAGTAAAGTCTAAATACGCAATGAGCTCACAAGCATCATGTGTTTGCTCTTTATGTGAGCTATATTCTATATGCATGGGAAGAGCCAAGTATGAGTTCATTGAAGACGTAGTGAGATGCTTATGCTTAACTCTCTGGCTTCCAGGAATTCCACAGATCCAGCATGATCATAGAGCCACTTAGGATACCCATAGATATGAAACAACTTTACACATAACCCTTGTAATGATGGACAGGTAATAAATTTGGAAATAGTGTGGAAATTTAATTCAGAATGCTGATAGACTAAAGCAGTCTCAAGTACTGCAGTCTCAAGTACCTTATCAGCCTGATGGCTGAACCTATCTAGGTTTATGATGTCTGGCTGCTCTCCATGAATTTAAGAATGTGACAGAACCTGTCACTACATCTGTCTGAGGGAACTGTTCATAATATGTTTCTTATATGTAATGGTGACAAGTTTACTTTAGATGAGAAGGGTAAGAATTTTCTGTGACTTTGTACAGAAGCATTTGGTATATGTGAAAACCAGTGAGTTCAGAACACTGGGAAGGCCTCTTTTTCCATAACTCTAAAATAGTTCTAAGTCACAGTTGTAGCTCGTATTGCAAAGGTTCTTCAACTTACATCTTATATGAGATATACTGAGGATTCACAGACAATATTGTACAGGGGCTTGTAATGAAGAGGGAGAGGAAGGATCACATGAAGATGAAGATGGCAGAGATTTACAAAGACTGTTCATGTAAGAATGGTGCCATAGCCTTTATTATCAAATCATAATTTTTAATTTTTAACACAGGGGTTATAGACACAAAAATGCAGGATGTGGGGAAGGGGATGACACAGGAGCATAGGTGTTCAGGGGGAGTATATATATCTTTCAGAACAGGGTATCAGCTGGGTGAAGGTTCAGGGGTCAGGTCACTATGACTCTGCCTATGATTCACTTGTCCTTATATAAGTTGGTACTATCCACCAAAGCTGTCTATTTATAAGGTCTATGACTATTCAGGTTGGTAGATTTCCACAAAAGCTTCCTGTTTACAATAGTTTATAGCCATCTGTTTCAGTGTTTTTCCACAGAGACCCAAGACTTTGTGTTAGCAGGCATGTATGTCAGGCCTATTGCTGATTTTAGGCTTATGGCTGATTTTAGGCCTTCAGTGTATAAGCAGGGCTGCCCCTGACATCTCCTCTCTTCTCCAGGTATAGACAGGCCGTGGTGATTCTAATCTTGCCAAGGTGGGAAAGAGGCCTGACCTCCAGTAATTAAAGGGGACCTTGTAATGGCTCCGGTCCTCCTGACTTTGTCCGGTGAGGCATGAGGGCCATACCCATCCCGATGTCTTTTTCCTGGAGAGGGGTTACTTTTGATATCAACCCCTATGCAGTCAGGCTTGTCCCTCAGGGAACCCAGAAACATATTTTTAACTTTTATTTATATTCCCTTGCAGTGCTTAGCCTCACAGCCTAACCAAGAAGTCAGAGGGGGTTCTGGGTGGCCCCTCTCTTCTTGGTCTAGGGGCAGAAGTCCCCTCTTTTAGGTTGGGTGAAGATGGGATTTGGAAACACTCTGGATAGAATAACAACCTCATCTTGAGTCTCGTTGTCCTCCATAGCTAACTTATGATAATGTATCTGAATAGATTTTGCTATCAAATTATCTATCTGTTGTTTCACAAAGTTAATTAGCCTATTTAAGGCCCAGGGACCAAAAGAAATAAGCAAAAATAACCCAATTAATGGTCCCACGATGGAAGGAAGTAGGGTTGACAACCATGGAGAGGTTGAAAACCAATTCTTGTACCAGCTCTCATCTTTCGCTTTCTCTCTGTCTTTTCTCAATACCTTCTCTGGCCTTTTTTATGCTCTCTTTAATCATCCCTGTTTTGTCTATGTAAAAGTAACATTCTTCTTTAAGGGCTGTATACAGTCTAGAGCTGTACACAGTCTTTTCTACTGTAAAAGAGTATAATATAAGGTATGCCTCTGTCCCTTCCTCCATGTTTTCTCCCTATATCTAAGGGTACTAGATAAAATATGTAATTGCTAGATAAATTTGCATTTTTACAAAATAGAGAATATTTTTTTCATTAATTTTCATTGAAAATATTTATTCATTGAAAAATCTTGTTTATCTGAAATTCAAATTTAACTGGATATCCTGTGTTTTCATTTGTTACATCTGCCAAACCTGCCAATCCAGGCCTAATGTAATACTCCCTAATGTAATAGCAGTGAAAAGAATTGTAATTAGTAGCTGTGTCCCAGGAAAATGTAGCCAAATGAATAAGAGTAGGGCATTGGACGAGCATTCCTCTTAACTTTTCCTGTTGGTTTGGATCAGTGAGTTTTACAAATGAGTGCTTTGGGTATTGTAGTGGTTTGAATATGCTTGGTTCATAGGGAGTTACAGAGTTGCACTGTTGGGAGGTATGGCCATGTTAGAGGAAGTGTGTTTCTGTGCAGGTGGGCTTTGAGACCCTTCTCCTACCTTGGTTGCCTGATAGTCTTTCTCCCTTTTGCTTTTAGAGCAAGATGTAGAACTCTCAGTTCCTCCAGCTCCATGTCTTCCTGGACACTGCCATGTTTCCTGATATGACAATAATAGACTGAACTTCAGAACCTGTAAGCCAGTCCTAATTAAATGTCCTTTTTGAGAGTTGCCTTGGTCATGGTGTGTCTTCACAGGAATGAAAACCCTAACTAACATAGGTATTAAGTAGACTAGGGAGAGAAGAATGAAACACTGCTGTGCTTGCTGCTTTCACACATTTCTAGTACCAAAAAAAAAAAAAATGGTTTCAACTATTCATTGGCTTGAGCAGACTGAGTACAATGACTACAAGGAAAACAGAAGGATTAAGCCTTCTATATTGCTTGAGGCTGAAACCCTTACACTAACAAACCCAGGGTTGATTAATGACAGTCATGCAAAAGTGTCAAGTTTAACAGCTTTCAAACACTCTTATACAAATTGCACATATTTTCTTTCCCATGTAAAGATTTAAATTGGCAATAAATTATGTCTGTTTTAGTCTGAGTGAATTATATAAATAACTTCTATGGAATACAAAATTTCTCACTAACACATCAAGTGTTCCAACACGTTTTCTCTTTACTACATAGATCATATTTAGAACATGAAATGCACCTTGAATGCAAACTGTAAAGCAACTGTCAAAACTGAGCACACATTAGGAAAATGAGAACTGTGTCTTTAAAGTTTGAAATCAAAGCCTACCAAGTAACAAGACAAACTACTACATATTTGCTAATAAAACTGATCAAGTACCCTTGCCTAACTACATAGCCCAGGCTGACCTAGAATTCATGAGATTCTTCAGTCAGCTTCCTCACTTCAGGGATTATAGCTGTGTGCTACCATGCCTCCCCCGAGCAAAACTTCTACAATGTACTCCAAGTGCATGAGTACTGTAAAATGTAAGTATGTACACACATTTATTATGGGTTGGAATATATCCTGCATAACGTATGTGCAAAAGCAATTCCACTTAAATAGCAGTAATCATTTAACTTGATGTGATATATTCTCATTTTTGAGGGTATTACAAATGTACAGGAAACTACTTTTATTTTTCTCATAATGTTAACAAAGACTGGTGTTTCGCATTACAGTTTAACTTAAATTTAGATATGATTTCACTTGGCTGCTAACTGTAAAATTTTATAATTATTTACTTTATAGTGTCTCCCTGTCTTTTACTTGGACACTATGAGTGCAAAAAATGTAAGTTGGCCATACAACATTCATTGCTTATGTTGAACTTTGCAATGTCTTTTAAAAATTGATTTAAGATTCTCTTAATGGAAACTTGTAATATGTTTTAGTGAAATTGATCAATGAGGATAGCTCAGAAAGTTGCATATAATTGAAATTATTTATGTGTCAGAGACAGCTGAGAGTAAAATATGCAAATTGTAGCCAAGAGGTGAAAGGTCAGAGGAAAAAAGAGAAGAATTTTTGTTGAGTTAGGAAACGTTTTATGAACCCATAGAACAAGCTGAAACAAAAATGCTTGCTTTGGGAATTCTAAACTTTGATTTTTCTCTTCTATGTCGTAACAAAACACAAAATCAAAACCAAAAAGAATCAGGAGTCTTAAAGAGTGGAAGAAAGCTAAGCTAGAATTCAGCATCTCAGAGTCTGTGTTTATCTTTGATTACATACAAGGAGGGAATTAGGAGTGCCTTATTGAAAATGGTACAGAAATACACTGACACTAACACACAGAGAGAATACACACACAGAGATGTAAATGGTAAGTTTAAATATTATGAAATAACTCAATTAATTATTCATATCACCAGCCAGTCCTCCCAGTAATTGAGTCGGAATCCTCTGAATTACTTAATCAGTTCTTGCACAATTACTAGGGGATTGCCCCAATCTCTTCTGTATGATAGACTAAAGATAATTATGGTCTTAGACAGGAAGAAAACTAAATATGGAGGTTAGATTTAGGGATTTCTATCTTTCCTTTCCTTTTCTCTATCCTTTTCTCTTTCTTGGGTAAAAAGGAGGAGGTTCAAAGGAAAAGATTTGAGAAGAAGGGGAGAGAAGAAGAAGAAGCTGCCATGGAGTAGGTGAGTTATAAAAATATGGCCATGAGAGCTAGCCAATTGGAGTTATGTACTGTCTAGATGGAAGATAGCAAATTATAAAATGGCATTAATGATGGGAAAATATATTTTAATAACATAGGAAGTAAATATCTGCCCAGATCTAGTGCTTATTAAAGTTTATTATAAATATAAAAAGTTGTATGCCTTTCATCCAGGAACTAAATGATCAAAAGCAGGGTAGAAGTCCCTGATTGAGAGTAAACATTTTCGACAGTAGTAGACTTTCTACTTATCAGCTGCTTTCCCCAAGTACTTGCTGGCTGTCGAGTCTCACCAGGATTATTTGTACTTCAGAGTCTATGCTGGGGGTGTATTTCACTCAGGCACATGCTCCTGGTCTATCACATCTAATAGAAATCTTCTCTTCTCTCCATCTCCTTTCTCTTTACAGTTTCTACCTATGACCTCCAAGCCCAGTAACTGAAACTCTGGCTACCTCTATTCTCCCCCAGCAATTGGCTGTAGCCATATTTATTTAAATTGGGTAGCAAAGTTTACATAGTATCATTTGGGGCCGAGGAATTGCAAAGTAATCAAGAGAACTAACTGTTCTTCCATAGAACTGAGTTTGATTCCCAGCGTCCACATGGTAGCATATGTCCATCCGTAACTCCTTTTCCAGAAGCTCTGACACCTTCTTGTGGTCTCCTCAGGCATCAGGCACAAATGAAGCCCAGACATACATACTGGCAAAACATCCATACACATAAAAAACAATTTTTAAAAAAATTATAAAACTAAATTAGATCAAAAATGATCTTTCTAATAGATTTTAAAGAAGTTTATATGCTTTAAGAATAAATATTATTTGTTCAAATGTCCTTTATTCATAAATATAATAGGAAGCAAAGGTAGATGATGTACTCTTTAAAAATACTGATTAATCCCTTTTGAAGAATGCTTATATATGAAAAGCCTCAAATGCTTTGACATGAAAAGCTATGAAGACTACAATGGAGCAGAAGAAATAAATTTCACCGATAAAGATTTTCTGTAATATAAAGAGTCGAAGAAAAAGACACAGCAGTATTATTCACAGAACTGAAGGGTAGATTGACAGCTCAGAAAGAATGGCAGTTAGAAATGAGTGTGACTCCTGGCATTTGTCCAGCTTTTGTTCTAACAAATGAATGAGAATTGAGAAATAACTAGTATTTCAGGCTTTCAGCTCCAAAGCCTGTTCATAAAGTGGAAGATAGAGACAGGACCATAATTTACAGGATATGTGCAAGCACTTAATGAAAAAAGGTCCTGGTCTGGCTCAAAGGAGTTTCAATAATCTATCCTTCTGCATGTAAGAATTTCTTATTCTCATTCATAATAGATAGAAGTCCAGTTAACATTTAACTGGCACAGGATTGCAAAGTACTTCACAAATATAAAATATGATGTAAGTGCCATAGAGTCCATAACTGCATACTCAACCTTCAATCAACAATTAATAAATAATGTGGTATTACAGAAGAGAGTTACCAATAAAGCTTCCCTGTAGCTTTAGAATAGTCCACAATACTATACACTAGTTTAAAGTCAAATTTAATTTTAATTTACACATTAATTATACTATTTTATTGCTTGTCTTTGGAAACATGCACATATAAAGCTTTACATATTAGTGAATAAATCCTTTCATTTCCTATGTGAGGTAATGGTTTTATTCTAGGATTCAGATATTTATGGTCTCAGGACAAAACACTTAAACCATGCGTATGTATGATGCTCACTCTGTGTGATTTGTAAGAGACTCAGACTTTTTTATTTGAAGATTCAAAAAATTGCTAGATTTTGTGAAGTCAGATTTTTGGGGAAATGATAGAAAGGCTCCAGGAAGCCAGGAAGCTGCAGGCTGCTGGGGCATGTTCCAAGGTTCTAACTTGAATGAGGCAGAGACCGTAGTTGTAACCCAGTACAAGGAGATTATATAACAAATTACTTGCTTTTGTGTTGTTTGGACAGATGAGATCAGCTTCCACAGTGAAACAATAGTAGGAGAAAGCAGATGTAAAAAGCGCCAAAGATTTTCATATTCTCTGAGCTGTCTGCTGGCAGCGGAGGTAAAGGTGAATTTCAGGAATGAGTCTCATGAGCCTTGTTGTCCTTTGAGTGAACCAAATAGATTTCAAGATGTGTGGGCTTAATCATTTACAACAGAAAGCTTTGTTCATCAGGTCTAAAATGCAAATGTTTAATTGACTATATTCTACACTGTGTGTGCATTGGT
The DNA here is from genome assembly GCA_030674055.1 of Rhabdomys pumilio. Lineage (NCBI taxonomy): Eukaryota > Metazoa > Chordata > Mammalia > Rodentia > Muridae > Rhabdomys > Rhabdomys pumilio. The sequence goes on from JANHMN010000018.1 coordinate 2,999,372, forward strand.
TGCTAAATAGATTTCAGACACTGCTAATGACAGTAATTTTGTTGGAATATAGTTGGCCCTGCTGCTGGATTAAGTCTCAATTTAGAAACCTCACCATGTGAGTTTAAGCCATCATTCTAGAACTCTGCAGAAGAGGAAAAGAAATCATTTTGTTTAACAAAGCCTAGACTATTTCTGCAGTTTGTCCCAAGTGCTTGCAGAATCACTGAATAGATCTTTCTATCATTCTCCCTTTCAAAAGGAATTCACAAGTTACTAATTGATCTCATCATTGTGTAAAAAAGTGACTAAAATGATGCTGTTTACAAAAAGGTCATGACTGGACAGCTGGTGGGACAGATTTGTGTATAAACTATCTCTTACAACTTGAAAAATCAGGTAAGTTAAGGCAAGGTAAATGAATATATAAGACAGACAGGATGCCCCCAAAAGAAAATATGGAAATGAAAATTTTGGTTGGAGTGATTATATAGTACACATAAATCTTGTGATTGAAATAGAGAATATATGTGTGAGAGAGCAGACATGAGGTCATGAAGGCATCTGTGTATAAGTCCAAGGAGTTTGAACTTTTATCATTAAAGGTATTTAAAGAGAATCCAAGATAGACATCCTTAATGCATCTCCAAAGAGTAATCAAATCAGTGGCAGTTTTATACTTTGGTATGTCTAATATATACAAACACATGAATAAATGTGTTTTATTATATATTAATATGAATAAATATATATTATATACATGTATGTGGGGGAAGGACACAGTAGCTATAGTCACTGATAGCAAGTCCTGGCTCAATAAATATTTGCTAATGCAAAGAACAAATAAACATTTTAAGCAGGAGGTTGATTAAAAACAAGGAAGTCATGTCTCAAACTGTGGAACAGGAGGCCACATGAATAGGTAAAGAGCTGACAACAACTCTAGTCTCTGTGTACGTATTTGGAGAGCCACTGTTGAGGTAGAAGACCTGAGGGAGGACTCACTGGTCTCCTGGTCATCACACTGTTCTTCTCAACACCATCTAGATGATAATCTGACACCCTCCCATCAACATTTGTCATACAAAACATTAAAAAGTATAGCTATTCAGCTCAGTGGTGATCTAAGTGAAATTGTATGTTTGTTGGGCCACTGGGAGAAATGCCTGGATTGAGCTTTTCTTTATTTACTCAAGAGACTCAACAAAAATTTCCAGCTCTATTTAGATGGAGGGCTAAGTTCTGATGACCTATTGTTCATAGTGGCTATATTTAATAGTAAGGTATTAAATCTTTTAAAATCTACTAAATGAATAGAATCTATGTATTCTCATTCTAACCAGTGTGGTTGATTCATTACATTGTATATACATACACTAAAACATGAAATTATACCTATAAGTACATTTGTCAAATAAAAATTTAAAATATTTAAAAATAAGGTGATTAATGGCAAGTTGAAACTTTTTAAAAAGTTTCCAAAGTACCACCCATGTGTGTAATTCACCACGCTATCTTTTTGAAGTTACAACTGTTTTATTTACCTTTTTGTTTCCTGTGCATGCTCTGATGTAAAATCTTTCATTCCTATTATTGCATTACTTTGTTTCTAATTGAAAGTGTCTGATTTGTTTTTTAGATTGGTAACGTTCTGACAGATGGAAAAATTAAAATCATCACCAGAAGCTAAATTAATTTATTAATATTCACATTGAACTGAAAATTATTATTGCTGTAGAGTAAAGGTCATGTAATCTGGCAGGAACTGACTTCAGGACTAAGAAGAAATAACCTAATTATAAAATAAGCTAAGAAGTCTGAGGAGTATGCTTTTGGGTTTTTATTGTTTTGTTTTGTTTTTGTGACTGCAAGTAAGAAGGGGCAGGAAGAGGAGAAGACTGAAAACTGTAGATCTTATAAGTAGGCACAAAGTGCTTAAGTCAGTGCTATTTTCAAGAACAAAGGCGTACTTTTAAGGCACATTCTCACAGATGAGGAAAACTAGGACAGTGCCTCAACAGAAAGCCCCACAAATGTTAACTGATATTTAATTTTGAGAAATGCAACACCTCCAGGCGATGACTAGAGAACCAAGGATTCTGGATATAAGTAGATATAAAAGATCAATTTGTTCATCTCAAGCTATAATGGAGGTATCATACAATGTCTATAATTCCAAGTGGCATTACATGTGGTGCATTCTCTTGGTCAGTAGGAAGTCCACCCCAGCTGCCTTCTGCTGTCAGTGAAGTAATAATCCTAAAGACAAAGGAAAGTTATCTTGTTGCTATGATCTTCAGAGTTTGAGATTGTAACTCAGTTTACTCAAATGCATGTGCCTTCCTGATCTGCATGTTCAAAGAGAATGCTTTGGATGGTCAGCATATTTAAATACAAGTATCCACAGTAGCCCAGTGTCAAGCGCTGTCTTAACCTCTCTGCAATTGCTCAATGGCTCATCTTCAAGTTTAACTCAGTATGACTTTCTTTTTGTCTATAGCCCAGTATTTCTTTTGGAAGTTTGGGAGGGTAGGTTCCTTTTGATCTGGAGTCATATTTCTGTCAATCTCCCTTTGCCTGCTCTCTGTGTTCTCAACCTGATCTTCTTCAGACACCAAGAGTTTCTCTAGTGACAACAGGCAGTGGCAATGGACCGGGATTGTTCATATTCAGACTAGGATGGCCTTGAGAATGCTTTGCTCACTAGCTGGATATTTTGAAGCCATTTTCCACAGTTATAAAGGAATTTTGCTTCCTGGCCCTCACTCACTCACATTTCCCCCATCCGTCTGTGAGCTTTGCTTTGTTTCTAGGATCGCTGAAATGAAACCAGGGCAGTGTCAGACCTTAGCCCATATGTTCATTAGCAGTGAACCTGTAATTACTTTCTATGATTTAAAGTTAATGAGACTGTGTGTCTATGCATGTGTACATGCTGTGTTTATGTGTTTTAAATGATGGCCTAATTATTTTTCTACGTTTTGCCTGCACTGACCATAAAGGAACTTCTTTCTATTCAGCATTCTTTTGAGACTTACACTTATATTCTACACATGAAAAACCAAACTCATGTGTTAGATTTTTTGTTCAGTGAGGTGAGAATAACTTATCCACACCTGAGGAATACTCATTAACCTATTTTTACAGGGTTGTCTACAGCAGTAAGAGAGTTAAAAATTGTAAACTACTCATATACTATTAGGTGTTATTTAGGATGACTCGGATAGGAAAGCAACAAAAGAATTGAAGTATTGAAAACACTACCCTGGAGCAAGACAGTTTTACAGGTGAGCATATATAAAAAATTCTGTAAAATACCAAGCAAGAAACTCCTCATAGCTTCATAAGAAAATAAAACCAAAGGATACTCTGAGTACAAATGCTTCTGAAAAATTAATGCTTTGTATTTCTATGCGATTTTGTAGTAAAAGGAAAATCTGTAAACATTTGTTGAGGCCAGATTATTTACAAAACAATCTGATATATCAGATGAAAATGAACATGGCCTAGAATCAGGCTACATCTGGCTGTGCAGTGGGAGTGAATACTCAGTGAAGACATACAGATTGAATAGAAGTAATACCCCACCACTGAATAGAATTTAGAATTTTCTAGAACACTTGTGTTTAGTGGTTAAAAAATTAATGCATGCATTTACTTGTCAGGAAAAGACTAAAATGAGAGATTCTAGACTGCACAGGTATTAGCAGCACTAATCAGACTATGAATTATCACTATTTGTTTACCCAAAAGTTGGAGTAGATGAAGTTTTATTGTTGTCTTAAGACAAAGAGGATGGGATCAAGATCACAGTTTACCCTCAGTATGATGGTGAGATCGTCCTCTGGTCTGAGTCTGAGTTCATGCTCACTACTTCTGTGGTTGGGACATTTAGACATTATGTTCTTTAGAGGCTTCTGCTGTATAAGTTGCTGGAAAAAGCCTTTTTTTTTTGGTTTTGATTTGTTTTTAAAGAAAGAAATAATTTTATATATTTTATCATGATTCTTGCCAAATAAAATGAATTGAATATCATCACTAATATCTGTATATTGCTAGCTTGGACTCAAGTTGCTTATAAGTCATAATTAATGTAGTTTTCATTTTGTGCTCCAGAAACACAGTTTCTCATGTTCAATGCGAAAACAGAGCCACACCAGGAATCACTGAGGAAGAAATATTATTTCCTTGACTTCAAAGCAGACTTTAGGAGATTCTTGCAAGAAATGCCCCTCCTTGCTCATCATCCTTAGGAGAGAGGAGGGTTGAGATACTTGCCTTCAGTGTGAGAGTCTGCCAACAGCTGTTTGGTGCTGTATGGGATCATTCTGGGCTACAGTGCTGGGAAATTTATTTTTTTGACAGAGGCTACTTTACTTTACTGCAGCAAGATAAGTCTAATCTCAAATGGCCAAATAACACATCATCATGACAGCATAAGCTCAGGCAAGTCAGGAGGTCTGTCAGAGCTTGGAGCTATAGAAGATTAATGAGGTTCTTGTTTGCTAGTTGAGGCCAAAATCTGGAGCTCTTGCTTCACCATCCACATCAGTGAGCTTTCTATATGTAACTAATACATGAAATAATGAAATTCTGAAGAAAAGAGGCATGTTTTGGCTAATGAGTTTGAAAGGTTTAAGTGCATGGCTGACTGAATCTTTTCCTTTTAGCCTCTGCTATGTCAGCAGGTGGAACAAACCATGGAAGGCCAATAGAGAGGGTGAGGATGTGCTGAAGTCCCATTCCTTCCTTCTAGAACTTGCCCAGTGTGATATAATGACTTCCTACTACACTTGAGCTCTTAAAGTTTTTCATGACTTCACAACAGAAACAACCAATCTGGAGGCTAAGACTTTATTTTTAAAACATTTCACTGAGAATTTTTTAGTTAGCATTTAAAATAATGTGTCTAATTATAATATTTTTACACATGAAATATATGATTATAATTTTCTCTTACCAGCTCCCCTTAGCCCCCCTTTCCATCCCTCTGCCAAGCTTCCCTGTTCTTCATTCCTAACACCTACAAATGATTCTATTTTGATCCATGAACTAAGTTTAATACATAAACTAAGGCCAATCCATGAACCATTGACCATCTATGCCCATGTCCAAACTGTAACTTAATTCCTAAAGAGTGGATTAGAGTGACTTCTAGCTAACAAGAGACAGTTTAGTCAGTAAAGAACTTGCTGCACACGGATGAAGACCCCAGTTCAACCTCTAGTGCCCACAAGAAAAACTGGAATTGGCTGCATATGCTAGCAATTCCAGAGTGGAGAAGTGAAAACAAGCAGATACTTAGGGCTCTGTGGCCTGTTGGCCTTGCCTAAATGGTGAGCTCCAGACCGATGGGAGATGCTGTCTCAAAAAAACAATGTGGGTAGAATCTGCAGAACAACACCTTAGGTTAACTTTGTCTGCTCACAACTCTCTCTCTCTCTCTCTCTCTCTCTCTCTCTCTCTCTCTCTCTCTCTCTCTCTCTCTCTCTCTCTCATTTACATATACCCATACTCAAAACCTTTTGAAAGCATAGATCAGATGATCTGCCATACTTAGAACATTCAGGTAATTTCAACTTAAAATGAAATATAAATTCTTGGTATGGCCAAAAGTCCTCTACTCTCATATCCATTTCTTGCCTCATTGGCCAAATTTTCTCTTTGTCAACTGCATTCCTCGTAGATTCAGCTCTCTGAAATCCCTTGGTTAGAACATAGCTACATCATAATGCAACGCCTTTGCAATTACCATGACTCCTTCAGATATGTTTTATTGACACTCACATGTCTGACTGTTTCTTATCCTTCAGATCTTTGTTCAGGTTTCAGCTTTCAATGTTTCCACCCTCAAGGAGTTTCTCTTCATTCTACACTTATTGGCCTCTCAATATCTGAAATGTTATCAAATAATTATCATTTCTTGTTTTCTATATACTGTCTTGAGAACCTAAATTTCATAGGGCCAAGTACCTTAATGGACCAAATAAGACACATCCATGTGTCTTAAACTATGAAACACAGTACCTATTCATTCATAAACATCTGCTTAATTAAGAAAGAAAAGAGTTTATGTGTTTGCTGTATTAGTTTTAAATTCTAATAGCTATGCAAGTTCTCATATTCCATGTCTATTTAACATAAAAAGAAAAAATTATAAGAAGAAATATTAGAATATAGTTTTAAGAGTTTGAATATTGCTCCATATAACTTTATGTATTTCTGAAATCTCTGAATATGACCTCATTTGGAAATAGGTTTGTGCAAATCAAAGTATTACAGTGGTCTTGCATTCTTTCACCAGACTGTTGTTATATTACATTAAACATTATAGTAGAATATAGTGTATATAGTAGAATTATGGTGATTATAGTAGAAAATTTAATGTAAAATAATTTAGCTCTTTGTATCTGTTGACCTAAAAAAAATTGGTGTGCATTTTTCAGAAAAAACTCCCCAAAGCATTCCAGTCCCTGTTCTAAGTTACCCTGTCCTCAAGTCAAGCTCTCTTAATGGGGCTGTGGAGGTAGCTCAGTCGTTAGGAGTGACCATTGCTCTTGTAGAGAAGACAAGTGTGGTTCCCAGTGCCCACACTGGACAGTCTTCAGCAGCTGCCTGTTACTCCAACTCCAGGGGACCCAAGACAAAGCGCCCCTCTCTTTGACGTCTTAAATATGATGCAGCTGCTGGAAATCAAGCTCTGGTCCTCACAGTTGTATAGCCAGTGCTTGGAACGACCCATGTATCTGTCCATCCTCTCTTTTTTGATTTTTTTTAGGTTGTTATTATAAATATGTATGTAAGTATGTATGTATGTATGTATGTATGTATGTATGTATGTATGTATTTGTATATGTGTAAATATTTTAAAATTTTATTATGGTAACTATATACATGTATTTATACTCTCATATAATTTGTTAAGATTACATTTCTGTATATTTTTGTGGGTAATGGTATGCTATAAAAATTTTTAAAGGTCTTAATAGATATTTTGAGAATTTATTTCATAAAATGTACCAAAAAATTATTACTTTCAGCAATGAGGGTTATCTTTTACAATGTACATCTCAACATTAGATGCTATTTCCTTTTAATTTTGTCAATTTGATAATTTAAAAATGTACTGCTTTTATTTTTTTTAACAAAAGTGTGATGAAGTGTGCTGCTTTTCACTGTTGATTATTTTATGTTCACAATGTAAAATTTACAATGTAGAACATCAAATTAAAACAGAAAGAAAACTAGTCAATATTTCATTCTTAGAAATCAGTGTGACTTCCCCCAGGTTATCAATCAATTTAGGAAAATATTATTACTATGAAAAAACATTCTTACACTTTAAACATGGAATCAATATACTGAAAAAAATTAAAACAGTCTGAAATTTTAAATTGTAAAACTTCCTAGCTGCAAATATGATCAAGCAAAATATACAAATCAGTAGGTTAGGTTCTAAAAAGAAAACCAGGAAAAGGATAATGAAATGATATATAAAATTAACATATATAAATAGACAAATAATTTAATTAAAATAAACCTGAGAAAACATTGCTTGAACAGGGTTATAGAGTATTTATTTAGAGACCATCAGAGCAAGGAATACATACTTTGCTTAGAATTTAAGACATTTCTTAATAGGCCACAGAAAATCTGATTTACAAGGTCAGCAACTACAGAATAAAAAAATGAGATATTTGAAGTTGGAGAAAAAATGGCTTGAATAACTCAAATGGAAATTAATTGAGGGTGGTAAATGGTCAGGGTTAACGATGGACAGTTATGGGAATAAATACTAAGGCAGACATTCATTTACTTTATATATCAATTACCCCAAAGTGCGTATAGGTGTTACATGGATAAAGTCTGCTGATATGGCAGTTGTTGGGGTTTAAAGGGTCAGTCAGGAAAGAGTGTTTACAGAAAGCTGGACAAGCTGAGCATGGGGAGTGGTAAGTGACTTCTTCAGTTCAATTCAGAATGGAAAATCACAGAAGCTTAAAACCATAAGAAAAAATAGGAATATATGCCCCTGACTCTCCTGAGACTTGAGCTCTTAAAGAAATACATTGAGGTATAGCTTTCAACTGGAAATTATGCAGAGAAGGTATATATGTACACACACACACACACACACACACACACACACACACACACACACACAGAGAGAGAGAGAGAGAGAGAGAGAGAGAGAGAGAGAGAGAGAGAGAGAGAGAAACACACACACACAAATGAATGAACACTCATACACACAATGAATATTCATTATATGAAATTATAGCAGGAGCCTGGACATTTCTGAATCTGCTAGATTTTCATGTTATTGTTTGTCAGCCACCTAATTTTCCTTCTGACTTTTTCATGAAGAATAGTTTTATAATGTTGAATGCCTTTTATATCATTTCATCAACTCTGATGAGTTGTATTAGATCATGTTGTGGCCATTTCAGCCATGTAAGACTGACACAATTTAATAATAATAATAATAATAATAACAATAATAATAATAATAATAAACAAAACTCCATGAAACAGCCCACAAATATTCTGCTCCTGTTGCCCCATTTGTTTTTCTGGTTCAATGTGCATCTTAGCTAATAAAAAGTAGGAAAAAATTGGAAAACATTAGTTGAGGGGCAGAAACAATAATTTCTAGACATCAAGTATGCCCTTAACACTCAAAAGATCAGCAGTCCCTGGTTATACCTATCCATGCCTATTGGAAGGGACTCAGGCTGTGTTTCCATAAACACCGGATGCTTAGAATATGGATGTAGTCCCCTGTCATCATCGTTGTCATTATTATCTTCATCATCATCTCCTTCTCTTTTCTCCTCTTCCTCTTCCTTCTCCTCTTCCTCCTCCTCTTCCTCCCTCTTCTTTTCCTCCTCTTTTTTCTCTTCCTCTTCCTTTCCTTCTTCTATTCTTTCTTTTCCTCCTTTTCTTTTCTTGAATTAGGGCAATAGGGCAGAGTACTTAATAATAAATAGTACTAGATATTGATGAATTCTTTCATCATATCAAAAAAAAATAAGATACCACTTTCTATTACATACAGAAATCAGACCTGAATTTAGTCTCTCTGGTGGTGTGTGTGTGTGTGTGTGTGGTGTGTGTGTGTGTGTATGTGTGTGAAGTATCACTAGTAAGATTGTGTTGAGTGAAGGGTGATATTCATGATACAAATTAAAAACTATTCAATCAGCGATAGTAGTGAAGGCAGAACTTGCAGTTCGGTTTGTGATTAGTACTTATAATAAGTCTGTGGGTGAATACTGTCTTAATTTTATGAATAAAGAAATAAAAAGCCAGGGTAACAACTGTTTCTTATTTCTGAGAACTAGAGGTAAAAATGGGCCCTGTGTTCACATCCTGGATGATCTCATACCATGATCCCTGGTCTCTCTATCATTCCATGATCTACTGTTGATTTCCCTTCACTGTTTCTTATACCCTTGCTGTGAGGCTCTTCCATTTTCCACACACTCAGCTTCCCATGGAAAAATTCACCTCCAAATTTATGTTGTCTGAACTAGTCTTCACCTATACCTCACTACATTTCTCAGACCTCAACATGGTTTGGTATCCATAGCTCTGCCATGCCACTGGTGGATTGCCTTAGATACGGTGGCTGCTCATTGATTTTGTTATTGCTACTTGATGTGCTCTTCTCAATGGCTCACTGCACAGACTTTGCCCATGGTGTTCAATTTGTTATGTTTAATTAACACCTGTAAAAAATTTTTACAACTGTCAAATTCTACATTCACTATTATTTTGTATGAAGAAAGAAGTTTTAAAATTTGTAAATAGTTGTAACTGCCCTTTCCTTTTCCTCGAGACTTCTGTAAGTTAGTTTATCATGACAATACTTTGAAGGAAAAATTTTTAGTCACAAATGCCAGCTTTGTGGTTACATAACTATGATAGCTTTCCATTACTGTAACAGAGTGCCTAAGATACACAATTAGAAGCCTAAAAATATGGTTGACAGTTTTGGAGATTTGAGAACTCTATCTATTGGCTCTGTCGCTGTCACCTATGTGAGGAAAGCCATCATGACAGGAAGCACATTGTAGAGAGGCTCAAAGTTGTTCAGCCTGTGGTGATCAGAATTCAAGTGGAGAGAGGAACTGTCTTTAGAGGATCTCAAGAGCCCCCTCCGAGGTCATACCTTTAACTTATACCTACTAGTTCCCATCCTAAAACTTCCACCAGTTCCAAATAGCAAGCTGGAGACCAATCCTTCCACAATAACAGTAGTGGCCTAGATCAATCCCCGGACTTGGTACTTTAGGCACATGAAATAACCTTACTTTGCCTAGGATTTTTCATCTGTCAAGTGGATTACTCAAATACCTACTTCCCTGGAAAGTGGCCTGCCACATTTATTAACATTTAGTAAATATTTGATCAAGTTCAAGTAACTGAAGACCTATCTTATTTCCTCCCAATTTAGTCTTCTTTCATTTTATTTGTAATTTCTCCCCTTTGGGGAAATAAAAAAGTAACTTAAATTTTGAACCTAGTTATTATCAACTTATTTCCTACTTTGAATTAGCCTCACAAATTATAACTGATAATGTATGATGATGAGTCAAGTGCTGGTTTGGTGCCTGGAGACACAAAGTGGACAAGCTATATATGTACGTGCCTCTGATCCTAGGAGTTGAGGGACAACACGTGATGAGAAAAATATCATACAACTCATTGTTTGGGGCTTTAAATACAGAATCACTTAAAAAGATATTCTCCAAATGCCAAAATACAAAATGAACAGGACTAGGGTATTCTTCAATAACAAAGTGATTACTCAGTGAATCACACTGATGCCTTCCACGTACATGCCAGTAAAGGGCACAGTAAAACTTGAGTCATTGTGGTTCCCCTCTGACAGTGTGTCCTAGCCTTCAACCCTAGCACAGTCCATCCATACATCACAGGAACCAGAGTAAGTCTTTGCTAAAGGCGAGCTGCCTTCATGGCTACAAAGTTCATGCTCAGCACTTCCATAATTCTGAATTTTGATTTGCTTTGGCTTTGCAACTGCAACATGATAACACATCAGTGTAATTTCTATATCAAGTGCATTTAGCTGATTATGAGATCATGCTGAATGTACATATTCAATGCATTGTTTGAATCATGGTGTGAGGACAGCTATGTATACATTTGTTACCAGCACAAATTTAAATAATAAGCTCTGTACATAAATGATAGTGGCATACATATGTACAATTGTGATATGTAGAGAACAATGTCATAATTGAATGTATTAATATTTTCTTAATCCAAGGCAAAGTAGACTGAAATGTCTACTGTGCATAGTAGGTAATTTCTCCCTCTATATACACATGTGGGGTTGATTTTTACTCATTTGAAGAGTAAATTTCTATGTACCAACTATTATCAAATGTATGCAATATTATAAAAATACTGTAAGACTTGGGAAGCCAGACAAATCACACATTAGCAAGTCTCTTGGTGACCTTCCAGTTTGGCTGACCCTATCCTACATGACATTTTCAGACAGTTAATATTGACCTTCAGGTTTCAGGCTCAAGGTTTCCTGTCAATAAAAGCAGCAAGAGGAAATAGTTTCTTAAAGTTGCAGTTGCCTTAATGGAAAAATTACTACAGATTACTTTTTATAGAAAAAAACAACAATATTTAGTATAATTTAGTAAAACTGAGTATCTCTTAAAAGTCAGTGACAAACACCAAGAGTCAAATTATACAATTGCTTTCTGGGTTTCACCCTAAGAAGGAAAACAACTATTACTGATATAAAATACTGAGGTCACAAAATACACAAGAAAAGCAAATTATTTCTCCCAAAATGCAATGATTAAGGACTATATTAAATTTTAGTGTAGTGTATAATAATAGTAACATCCATATTATCTACATAATCAGATTTCTTGTGACTCAGGAAAGAGCTCAGATGTCATCACCAATGTATGTTGGGTTTCTTTTGCTTTAATGAGAATTTATTGAGTAACATTTAAAGTTAGTAATATTGTAAGGACAGGAGATGTTAATTAAGATTAAGAAGCAACATAGTCTACATCCAAGGAGTATGTAGTCTGGGGTTTTGAGATGAAAGAGGCAACGAATTCAGAAAAGGCAGACAAAACAGGATAAATTATAACAGTACTTCACAGCAGTATGAAGCTAGGCTTTCAAGATTAAGCAAGAAATTTTACTGGAAATTGATTTTTTCTATTCATCATTAAAGTTAGCCTGATAAACCATAAGTTTCATAATGACATTGTCACACACAGTTATCTGCCGGTGAGTGTGTGTGTGTAAGTGCATATACAAACGTACTTGTCTGAAGGTCAGACAACAGCAAGTTTTGAGAACTGGTTTCAGCCTTCCTTCTTGTTGAAGCAGGGTCTCTCCTGTTTCTCTTTGTACTCCAACTTCTAGGCCATTCTGTCAGCACTTTCATTCCTAGAATAAAGCTAACTCAGTTGTGATGTATGATCTTAATGCACTTTGGAATCTGGTTTGTGCTCTAGTCTCATTTCTGTTGTTCTGATAAAATACCCTGACAAACAACAACAACAACAACAACAACAACAACAACAACAACAACTTAAGGGCAAAGGCTTTAGTTTAGCTTACAATTCTGGCTTACAGTTTGTCATACCAGGAAGTATCCTTATAGGAGTACCGAGAACAAAAATGTACACCACTGCTTCTGACTTTTTAAGGTGTTCTAGGAATTGGACTTGAGTTATCTGGCTAGCTCAGCCATCTTTCTGACTTCCATACTCTGCTCTCAGCCATCTCCCATACACACTTCCAATTCTGGTCCTCTTCCTTCTTCCATTCTGATGGTCCCCACAGTCCACATGTCACAAGTATTCTGTCACTATTCCTCTATTTTCCTTTCACTCTTTAAGAGTTCTTCTCCCTCTCTCATGGGCCCTTTCTTGGGTTTTGATGCCATTGACATTCCTCTAGTAGCTGTAACTATGTCCTTTTTGAGTCCTCTATGATATCCATTGTTCTACATGTCTGCTTTGTGACATTTTCGCACTGCCTGTGATACTGTGGCTCTGTAGTAGTCTGAGGCTGAGTACTTAGATGTCTCAGAACTGTTTTTCTATTCATGATAAAATCAACTGTGAGGGTCCATCATTGCAAGTAAGTCAGTCACCATGGCAGCAGCTTGAGACAGCTGGTGACAACACATCTGCAAGAAAATGCAGAAAAGGAGTGAATGGATGCATGTGTGCCCAATATGCTTAGGTCAGATTCCCCACTCTTAGGCAGTCCAGAAAACTTGCTTGGGGAATGGTATTATTCACAGAACTCCAAGTCTTCCTACATCAATTAATTTATCTAGGATAGCCCTAAGCAGACCTCCCTGCATAACAGCCCAAAGTTGACGATCTTTTATTGTGACTCCACCCAGGTACTCTAGGCTTTGTTCAGTTGAGGACTAAAGATTATCTTCATGGCTTGTACTTTTTTGAGAACTTTTCTTGTTTGTTCATCAGGAGCTCTGTAGTTTTAGTTTCCTACAGTTTCCGTATCCAGTTTGACTATAGTACTTGACTGTGTAGTGTGAGTATGGTAGTCATTAATATTGTTTCCCTTTCTATTTTGTTTCTATTTTATTTCAATTTTGAATCATTTTGAGAAGTATGGATGTTAGCACCATCCTAAACATTTGGTAGAATTTGTCTGTGAAACTTTTAGGTTTTGGGCTTTTCACTGTGGGGAGATTTTAATTAGTGTTTCAGTTTCTTGCTAGCTGTGGGCTGGGTTAAGTTGTTCATATCTTCATTGATAGAGAATGTGTTCAAGAACTGATTTTTATGTTAGTTTATTTCAGTTATAAAGTCCATTCCTACGTTGTACATTTTCATAGCTAGTTAAGTAATTTTTGGCCTTTTTTCCCCTCTTTCTTTTGGTTGTTTTGGCAAGATGTTTGTCAATTTCATTTTTGTCTGCAAAGAACCAAGTCTATTTATTCTTTATTGTTCCTTCAGTCTCCAGTTCATTAATTTCTGCTCTAATGTATTATATGTTGTCTTTTACTTCAATTAGGTTTGTCATATATATATATGTATATATATGCATATACATATATATGTATATATTTATGACATACACACATATATGTATATATGTGTGTATATATGTGTGTATATATGTGTGTATATATGTGTGTGTGTGTGTGTATATATATATATATATATATATATATATATATATATATATGATTTTTTTGTAAACACTTAAAGCTGTAGACTTTCCTCTTTAGTGTGGCTTAGCTGGATTGCAGGGATTCTAATAAGCCAGTATTCCATTTCTTTCAATTCTAGAAATTTTTATATTTCTTCATCGATTTTTTTTCAGTGACTCCTTGTTTATACTGTGTTGTTCAGTCTCTAAATATATGTGTAATTTCTGTAGTTTATCTTTCTGTTGATTTGTGGGTTCATTCTAATATGATCTATTAAGATATATGTAGTTATATTGCTTCCTTTAATCACTTGAAGCTTGCCTTGTGGAATTTGTCACCTCTATTAGAAAAAGCAGAGTGTATGTGCCACATCTGTTGGAGACGAAATATACTATGTACATCTGTTAAATAAAAATGATGTATCATGTGGCTTAGCTCTGAAGTATCTTTCCTGATTTTTAGTCCGTATGACATATCTAAAAATGTAACGGAGAGCTGAAATCTGAACCTTCGTTTCTTTTACTTTTTGTATTATGAAACTTGGTGTCCGGACTTTATAAGTACCTATAATCGTTAAGTCATCTTGATGAAATGTTTCTTTTATTAATATGTAGTTGTTTTCCTTAACAATTCTGCCTATTTTGAAGTCTAGTTTATCAGCTATCATAATAGATCTGCCAGCTATTTTCAGCTTCTTTATGCTTGGAAGGTAGGTTGGTTTCTATCTTTTGCCTTTTAGTTTGGAGTAGTCTGTTCAGAGTGATGTTATTTCTGGAGGCAATAGACAGTTAATTGCATCTTAGTTTTAAATATAGTCAGCTACTTGGTGTCTTTTTTCTTTAATTGGAAATAGATTTTTTCATATAATATATTGATTGTGATTTCTCTTCCGAGATCCTGCCCAGCTCCCTTCCCATCCTCATCCATATTCTTTGTTTCTCCTTAGAAACAAAACAGGCATAATAAAAAACACAATATGATAAAATAACAACATACCAATCAGAAGAGGACAATACAAACAAACAGAAAAAAAAAACAAAGAAAAAGCTGAAGAAACACATAGATACAGAGACATACACTTTTGCACCCGCAAGCATCCCATAAAAATGCAAAACCTGAAGCTACAATATATACGCAAAGGACATGTGAGATTAAATGAATAAAAAATAAAAAATATATTTTTTCTTTAAAAAAATGTTTTTGAACAGAGTTTCTTTGTGTAGCCCTGGCTATCCTGGAACCCACTTTGTAGACCAGGCTATCCTCAAACTCACAGAGATCTGCCGGTCTCTGCCTCTCAAGTGCTACGGTTAAGAGCATGTGCCTCCATATCCAGCAAAATAAAAGGGTTTTTAAACATATAAATAAATAAAAATAATTTTTAAAATAACTTTATTCAACATTATGAGACAAAAACATGCAAAGATGCCATTGAGTTTGTTTTGTGTTTGGCATCTTCTAATGCAGACAACCTTTAAGAATGATATTTTTTCCTAAGTGAGACTCCCTAGGAGATGATTAATTGCTTGTTTGCAGTGGATTTCAATTGGAGATTGCTTCTGAGTTAGGAACAAAGGCTTGTGTCTACTTCTCCTCTTTGTCCTGGGATTCCATCTGGGGCAGACTCTTGAAGGCCTGGTGCATGCTGTCACAGTCTCTGTATGTTTATATGAACATCAGTCTTGTTTGTGTTTAGAAGGCCAATTTCTTTGGTCTTCTACATCTCTGGCTCTTAAAATCATTCATCCTTCTCCTCTGTAGGGTTTCCTGAACCCAAGGGTTTGATGGAGTCATCTAGTTTAGAACTGTGTGATATCATCTTCATTTAATGTTACTACTGAGAACATTTTGCTATTTCCTATGGCTTTGTTGGTTGCTCTTCTGGCTGGATGATTATAATTATTGTTACTTCATTCTTTCCTTCCTCCAATAATATCAGAGGTTGCTAGTTTATTGTGTTGGATATAAAGGAACTAGGAGTATTTCCATAGCATATATCCTACATACTAAGGATATATAGATGTTCAGTAAATTCTTGTCAACTGACTTCTACCTGTTTTATGCCTTCCCTCAAGTCTTTGTACTATGTCAAGATTATTTACAATGCTGAATTTCGCTGCTTTTCTTCTTCTCTATATACCAATAAAATGATATTAGGCCTAAGCAGATGGAGTTCAGCTTTCAAGGTCAGTGGTTGAAGAGCAACAACTTTGTATGTTTCAGCCTGATAAGAAGCGTTTGCAAGAGTTAATTCACATACCACAGGAAACTAAGAAAATAATCATTACATTGAACTGGCCCTATGTATGGTTAATTTTGTCAGACAAAAGTTAACCAGGTTCATCAGAAGCTTCATTAAAATTACCAACTATCCCAATACTTTGAAGGCTGAGGCTAGAGGGTAGTGAGAATTGTGAAGCTAGCTTGCAGCTGTCTAGCAAGCCCCTGTCTTTATAAAGACTCAAGATGTGGGCGTTACCTTAATTTGTTATCAACTTCATTACCATTTACATAGTCAGTCACGTCAAGCCTATCTGACCTTCCACATTGACTTCCATTGCACAGATCACTTCAGTGTGGGTGTGCAGCTTTCTGGGGCTCATTTTTTATAACAAGGAAGTATTTATAAACATTACTGCTTTAATGCTATAATGGTGACATGGTTGTACCCCATATGGCTTTCCTTTTGCTACTCAGAGCACCTATCTTTTTCTAATGACCTGGCCTTGCATCTCAGTTTTCCATCTATATCACATATAACTTCAGTTTCTACAAAGTGTTGGAATTTGACACAGAGCAATAGACTCCAGTGGCAGGGACACCTAGGGAACATTTCTCATTCAAACCACCACAAAAGACAAAATGAATTGCCACTCAAATGAGACACTTTGTATAAAAGGGTGAAATATTAACAATAACACTGAAATAGCAAACATAAACAGAGACTGATCTAGGCAAGAAAGGATATTAGTTAAATCATAACCTGGACATTTTTCTAATGTAATTTTGGCAGAATCCATCTTCTGAGAGGTTCTATTTATAAAATGGGCTGTAATTGGGTCAGGATCTTACTACATGTGTTTGATAGAAGGTGAGGAGAAGGCCACCATCTTCAATTCTGTGTCTTGCAATTCTGTGTCTCACACTGTAGATTTTGTTTTCTGTATGACTTGCAGTAGATTCTACATGCTTAGTCTCGTGGTTTTGGAATATAATACAAACTTTCTTACTTTTTCTATATTTTCTTAAATTTCTTTTCAGAGAAGGAATCCCTGTCCTTGAGATAACTATTCTATTTTTAATATAATCCCTGGTCTTAGATCACCATTTTTCATCTATAACATTGTCTAGTTTAATTAGAAAATAGATAATTAAAACTCAATTACTCGAGTATTTGATGACATCTCCAGTTGTAAGCACTAAAAGTATTAAATGTTAACAATGTCAGAGCAAGAAGTAGACCACGTTTCTTGATTTTGTTTTCCTTTTTGTGGTGCTGAGAGTGAAACTCAAGGCTATAGAAGGGCTTTACTTATGAGTCACATGTATTTCACAGAACACTTTTAATTTTATCTGAACACTTAACCACTTGAACAATTAACCAGTTAAAACATTCCTAAGACCTTGTTATTGAAGGAATTAAGTAAGAGAATCATACTCTAAGTTCTTGGGATGTACTAGTCTTGTGAGTTTCACTTTTCCATCTACGTAAGAACAACACAGAACTCCTGTACTGCAGGATCACTAGTGAACTCCAAGATGTTGGGAAAATTATCCCCAACTTTTATAGTGAGACAAGATTCAAATCCAGTTCTGTGTGCAGCACTCACACTGCCGACCAACAATCCCCTTTCTTTTCTTGAAAATAGGTATTTTTATCTGAAAATCATGAGAATGGGGATAATACTGAATCTTGTTTCCAAAATTTCTTCTTGTTCTTCTTGAGTCTTTAATTCAGGCTTTAATGACACTTTTGAAATAACTGTCTCGTTTCATGGGAGAAAATGGACTGCACAGAGTTTTCAAAGTTGTGTCTAATTGCCCTTGATTCCAAGCCAAATGTGGGCCCCCATCCCCCATGCTGGGACCATATCTGTTCCCAGGGACTCCCCAACATGGACATTTACATCTTTTTAGGCTTACCCTGGGTCACGCAGACATTTCAAAACAATCGCTTTGTCTCTGTACTTCCATTGGAATACTTGATTAAAACAAAGTTCAGTTGGATTTTAATTAGTGTGTCACTCTGCCTTATCTGTAAGGTGACATTGTAACTCGTCAGCGGCAACTCTCTATTAAGAAGAGAGAAGAGGCTGAAAGGAGAACATGGCAATTACAAGGTTACTCTCTATTTTCAAAGCCTCGCTTGGGGCTTCATTCAGGTAATTTCAATTAACTTTTATGGACGTTACCCTCGCTAACACTCCAGCAAATGCTACTGTAAGTAGATTCAGTGCTTTTGGCAATACAACTGTGAAGGAAGTTAAGCTATGGATTTTTTTTTCAAACACACCAAAAATATTGCGCTCAAGACCCTGTGACATGTTTTCCATGGTCTAATGCAAATTAAGACCACTGTGATCTAAGGATCTGGAAAGCCAGGGTCATGTGGAAACATTAGCAGAGCTTTCTGCACTACATTTCTGCAGGGGCCATTAGGATACTATATTGATGTGTCAGTGGCAGCCTCAAAGAACATGGTAACGTGCAGGAAATAAGCAACTCCTAAAAGAACACAAGAACCCCCTAAGAAATGAAGATCTAACTAAGAACATAAAGGCAGTGGAAATGCCTATGGCGAGTTTTCTTTCCATTTTCTGTAACCCTTCATTTTGTGTTTTATAGGTTTTAGAAAATACTTCTTTATTTTTTTTTTGAAATTGATTTTTTATTGGATATTTTATTTACACTTCAGATGTTATCCCCTTTCCCCACTGCCCCCCAGCAACCTCATTCCATTCCCCCTCCTCCTGCTTCTATAAGGATGTGCCCCCACCCACCCACCCACTCCCACCTCCTCACCCCAGAATTTCCCCACACTGGGGCATCCAGCCTTCACTGGACCAAGGACTTCCTCACCCACCTATACCTGACACTGTCATCCTCCCTACATATACAGCTGGAACCATGGGCCCCTCCCTATGTGTTCCCAGGATGGTGGTTTAGAACCTGGGAGCTCTGGTTGGTTGGTATTGTTGCTCTCCCCACAGGCCTGCAAACCCCTTCGGCTCCTTCAAACTTTTCTCTAACTCTTCCATTGGGAATCCCATGATCAGTTCAATGGTTAGCTGTGAGCATCTGCCTCTATATATACACCTAAGCTCACAAGCCTCTGGTTCTTTGTAAAAGAGGACAGGAAGTCAAAGCCACCTACCAAAAAACTTCTTGACAGTCTCTTGTTGGGATACTTTGTCTAGACTCTTCATTAGTGTCTCTTGGGGAAAATTATTTGGGATGCCAAAAGTAAAAATAAAAATAAATAAATAAATAAATAAATATTATACCAAACCATGTGACTGCTGAAAGATCGTTAGTATCTCAGTGTTACAAATGTGAATGCCTCCAGTTTTCTACATCTAAACGGCCGCTAGTTAGCCAAGTACTACAGGACAAAAGATATATCTTCACTACAGTTAAACCATCTAGTTATCTTCAATAAAAATCACAGTGAAGAATAACCCTGCTATCAAAATATTTCATGCACCATAGACTGTAATCAAAGTGCATAAGGTTTAGTTTTCTTTTACTGTAATTTGTTCAGGAAAGAACTAAAAAAAATTTTTGTTTGGATTTTTCATTGAAATTGGATGAATTTCTCAACTATTTCCCATCAAAAGACATTGCATTCCAGGTGTGCCAAGGTTAAATTTGATGACACCATGGACTACCAGGAAAGAGCCTGCTTCTTCCATTGCTTTGAATGTATGAGTACAGCTAGCCGTTTTACATAATCTTTTTTAGAGCACTAAATTAAATGGGACCACAAAGTCTGTATTTTCCAATATTTAGGAGATGTTTGATGAAAAGTTTGGCAACTTAATTCTCATAAAAATGATTAAGTAGGAATAATATTGGCAAGAAGCAGCTATCACGTCATGTTTGGGAAGGTGTATAGAAAAAGAGACTAAGTAGAAAAGTTTCTGAATCCCTCTTTACCCTTCCTTCTCCTTATCTTCAACCCTCCCTCACAGAATATTTCTATAGAATTTTTACTCTTACACAACTGAAACCAGGAATTTAAAATTAAGTCTGAAATATAATTATTGTTATTTATTATTATTGCAATTAATTTGAAATGAATTGTTTTGTTCTTAGAAATAGTCTCTTTCCCGACAAACTAAATTATACTTATGTCTTTTGTCCTTTAAAGCTACTAAGGGAACACTATGGTGTTGCCAATGGGCAAGGCAGTGGAGGACTCAGATCTACCGCTTTGGTGGACTGGCAATGGTGGAACTCTCAGGATAAGAAAGGGAGAGAGAGAGGGAGGAAAAGAGGAAGAGAGGGAGGGAGGAAGGGAGGAGCTGTTTTCTCACTGGATGGCCAGATGAGAATTGCGGGTTTCTGTTTTTTTATAGGCATACACTGTAATCAGGCTTTTCACAGGATACAAAGTGTAAGGCTAGGGTTTTGTTCTGTTCAGGGGGTTTGGGACTTATACTGTAGCTAGTCTCAGTTCTATAAATGCCTTTTTTGAAAGCCATTTCAAGTAATTCTTAAGTAGATTCTGGAGACTTTTTCTCCCAGAAAATTTAAGTATATTTCCATTTAAGAAATCTGTATGTGGCTTTGTCCAGAAAATTAATATGTGGTTATTATTTGTGTCTTCCATTTTGCAGCACAGAGAATGTTGGAGGTAAGCATCTAGACAGAATGAAGTAGGTCAAAGTCCTCTGCAAAGCAATCCCATCTTCATTTCTGATAAACTGAATAAAATAGCTACGTAAGGTGAAAATTCCAACCAGCATGAATCTATTCCCAAATACAGCTTGGTTCTTCAGTGTGTCTGGGAAAGTTAACTTGAAACAGTTTTAAAGCAGAGAGAAGAGTTGAAAAATAAAGTTGAGAACCCCTTCAGGCCTTGAATTCAACCTCTAGAAAGACAAGAAACCAGCAAGACTACATGGATCTAAAACAAGCATAAATTCAGCCAAGAAAACAGCCTGCAGAGACTAGAACACACATTCCTATCATAGCAGAGAGGAGGCTCAAGTGAGGAGTGCACCTAATTAGGAGAATGGGTACAATAAGAAGTTCAAAGGTCAAAGTATTTTATTGAACCTAAAATCTCTCTAGGAATAAAAGCAGATCAACCATGCTGGTAAGAAGCCGATTTTCAAATCAATAATTTGTTTTAAAGTCTAGACTTATAAATAGGTTCCATAAACTAAGAACCCAGGTGACAGTATTTTATCTGGAATCTACTGCCTGCATGTGTGTGTTTCAAGGCAAGAAGTACCTAAAATGGTGATACCTTCTTCCCTCCTTCCTTCCCTCCCTTCCTCTCTCCCTCCCTCTTTCTTCTTCTCTCCCTCCCTTCCATCTCTTCTCCCCTTTCCTTTCTCTTTACCTGTCTTCCTCTCTGCTTCCTATCCTCCATAAGGTGAAGTTTCTGGCCACAGTGTTCTACCCCACTGTAGGCCCAAAGAAACAAGGCCAAATACCTCACTGAAAGCCCTAGAACAATGAGTCATAGAAAAGTTTTCTTTATTTTAAGCTGTTTATCTCCTGTATTTGGTGAAGCAACATTTTCATATGGCATATGACATTGACAATGCCTATCTTCAACATGGACCTGTATAGGTGAACACACCTATACACACATGCACAAGCACATGTGTAGTCACCCACAAATTTCCTTCAGGTGACTTCACTGACTCTCTGCTAATTTAAATGTGTGCCATTTACTTTGTATGTATTTATACAATTTATAAAATATTTTATGTATTTCTTATACAAAAGGGATCAGAAAAATATGGTATGTGATTTTATTTATGAAAATTTCTTGGGGCTTATTTTGTGATCTAATACATACATTGTTCTCAAGAGGGTTACCATACTGATGAAAAGAAAGGGTGTTGCATAGCTTTTGTGTGGCATGATCTGTAAATATCTGTTAAGACCATATAATTTAAGTTCAACGCCTCTGTGTAATGTTTCCTGAGAAATGTTGAAGTTTCTATCTAAAATTGTGTTGGAGACTCAGATGTGTCCAAGCTATAGCTCTTGGTTCGAATGCATCCAAGAGCTCTAAGAATGTGACCCCAACAGAAAATTGTGATCTTTCTTAAACCATGATTTTATCTGTAAAACTGATTACATATTCCTTAAGCATGAACTTTGGAGATGACAGACATTATGTCACAACATCAAAAAGGTTGGATAAACCCATTAGTTCTTACAGTTTTGTTTTATAGAGCCAGTGTTCCGATGTTAGGTGCATGGAGCTGTACAGTTTTTATAAATCCATTGCTTCAGCATTTTTATGATCTTAGTCTCTTTTCAATTTTGATTTTAGAACCTGTGGCATGGGATGAAAGTGTAGACACAACTGTTCACCTTAGTCTTCCATTTACTTGAAATTTGTTTCTGTCCTCTCAATTTCTACCTGTGAACGTCTTTTGCAGTAAAGTGAGATTTTTACAGGCAATATAATGTATAATTTTATTTTTGTTACTGTTTAATACATTCAACCACTCTGTATCTTTTAAAAATATACTTATTAATCCTATCTGTTTGTCTCTCTGTCCATCCACCCACTTGCCATCCATCCATCCATCCATCCATCCATCCATCCATCCATCCATCCATCCTTCCATCCATGTATCTGCTAGTGTGCTTCAGTACTCTCATATCATGGCATATACTTGAGGTCAGAGAATACACTGCATTAGTCAGTGCTCCTCTTTTAGTATGGTGGTCCTGGAAGCGGAACAAGGATTTTGAAGCTTGAAAGCAAGTCCATTTACCAAATGAACCATCTCACCAGCCCCGATTTTTTAATTAAGGAATATAATCTGTTTACATTCAAGATTATTATTGAAGGTTAAAGAATTCTTCTTGTCACTTTGATGGATTTTTCTTAGGTTGCTTGGAATGTTCATTTTTTAAAATTCTGCTCATGTTTACCTCATTGGCCTAATTGTTTGCTGTGATTCTATTTTATTTAATAAGTGTTCTGTGCCTATGGCTGTATTCTTCTCATTTTTGGATACTGAAAAATGCACATACATTTTTGATTACTGAAGTCCTGTAGGTCTTGCATATTCTCCTCATTGTCTTCCTCTTTGCCTCTCTCATCTCTCCTTTTCTCCTCCCTCTTTCCTTCTCATTATCCTCCACCCATCCTTTCTCTCTCTCTCTTGACTGGAATATTTCTAAAGACATATTGCCAATTTCAGACATTTTCTTCTGGCTCAGAGACTACTGCAGCAACTTTAAGCTGCACTCTTGATTCAGTATTTCATTTATGCAATTTCTCTTTGATTGTTTTTAAAAATTAATTTTCACTGATAAATTTCTCACACATCTAACTTTATTTAACCATCTACTTTTTTTTTTTTTGGTCTGGTACTTCACCGAGGTTTCTCTTGATCATGGTTTCAAATTTCTTAACAGGGTTTCCACCCATTTTGATTTCTTAGGAATTTGTTGCTGCAAAACTGGAATTACAGAGGGGTTATACCACTTTGACTTTTCATATTTCTTTTGCTACTGTGATATGATTTACATATTTATTGGATCAGACATCACTATCACTTTTATTATGTGGCTTTCTTAATAAGCAACTTTCTCTTAAAGATGGTTGTTTGTCAAACAATGGCAAATAAAGCTACGTTAATGTAACCTTATTACAGCTCCTTTTCCCATACTAGTTAATTGAGACACAGTGTGTAGCATGGTACAATTGGAGAGGCATACTGTTGCTATAATTCAGGCGACACTGAAGATATTCCAGGTACTCAAGCAGATAGGTCTCAGGAACTTCTGATGTAGCTTTTCCTACGGAATGATTCCCCCATCAGGGTGCTCAGGCACTGTTACTGTGACCTCTGAAGCTTCCTGATGAATACCCCTGCCACTGATGGCCCCAGAGTAGTGACTGTACTGAAACACTTGTTCTCCCAACAGTCCACATACTGTATGAGGAAAGATGGCAATGGAAACAACTGTGCTACTGACCCAACTATAGCTTGGTATGAGCAGATTTTCCCTTGGATCCCACTTTGATTGTATCTACTCTGAGGCAGGGAAGAATCTGAAGCTACAGACGTGTTTGTAGAAACCACATTTAGACATGCATTGTTCCCTCTATCCATCTATAATGAGTCTTTGAGTGCTGCCCACCTAAGAAGAGTGGGGATAATCGTGTGGACTGGCATGGGTGCTGGCCACATTTTTGATCTCACTTGATGAGAACCCTGACGTGGCTTCTAGTGTGATTGTATTCATTCCTTCATTTTACGATGTATCAAAACTCTCATTCTGAAGCTTAGACCAAGTCTCAGTCACTCTGCTAAGTCAAATTGGGTTTGGAAAGTATCTTCCCAACAAGCCAGTGAAGTAAATGTCTATGGAGTCCAAGAGAGGAGAACATGAAGCAGTTTCTGACTCTCTGAGTAGACAGTACACACACTACCTTATCAGTCCACGTGGTTCTCGACTTCTGAGGAACATCTAGGCTTTCTCTGCAAAATCCTTCTCCAACTCAAAACTGTATGAACAGTTTCAAGTTCCTCAGGCAGGTGAGCTAAAATCTTGTAAGCGTTGTGACACTGTCCAGCAGCACAACCGTGAGCACACACTTGGGGAGTTTCCAGAGACTCACCTTCAACCCTTCAGCTGCCATGCCAAGTCGTTGTTATCGGAGTATTTTGTTTCTTTTGCATTGCTGTTGGCACATGTTTTCACATCAGAGCAGATTTCAGGGTTTCTTATTCTGACTTTGAACATTCTCCCACAGCCACTCACTGAAGGGCAGGCACATAGCTGCTGTGTTCATTTTCTACGTGGAGAAAGTGACAAAATGAGAGCTTGGGGTTGCCATTCAGTCATCTTGAATCTTCTGAAAGGAGTCACTTTGAAGTCATGTTTTTCAATTGCTTTGAAGTCACACTTTTCAATGGCAAACCTAAATAATGAAGACTATGCAAATGTTATCTTACACAAATAATATTTATTAAAATTAAGTAACAAATAATTAAAAAATGCATCATATTTCCATGATTTATATTATATATAATTTATTTTACTTATCAGATATATTTATATATTTATCATATATACAATATACAATATATAACATATGCTATATACTATGTATTATACACTATATAATTCATAACATAATGTATAACATATATCACATAACACAACATAACATATAACACATACCATATAACATAATGTATAACATATTAAGAATAATATATGACTTATATCTATAACATAACATATAATATATAATATGATAGCATATTATATGTTAACCATAGAGAATAAGATATCAGATGACAGCATTTTTGTGCAGACACATATCCCACTTTAATCATATTTATTTTTTCGTACTCCTTTCCTCCCTGCCACCTCATCATTTTCCCTTTCCTTTCTACATTCTTGATGGTCTCCATTTTATTTTTATGTCTTTAACACGTCATACCTAGATTCCACACATGAGAAAAAACATGAAAATATGTGTCTTTGTGGCTGATTTATTTCAGTAACACAATTGACTCTCTGCTTCCTGTGAGATGATTTCACTCTCCTTTATGTCTGAGTAAAGCATCACTGTATACATACATGACATGTTTTAATATATTCATCTGATGATGAGCAGTTAAGTTGATTGTACAACTTGGTTAATTTCTATGTTTATTTTCTGATGTTGAGTACTATATTGTAGCTTTCCAAATTAATTTGGACATGAGTTGGAGTGGCCTTAAAGCCCAGAGGTGTCAGATTCTCTAAAAGCTGTAGTTACACAGAATTGTGAGCCCCTCAAAATGGATTCTGAAAACCAAACATAGGTCCTCTGGAAGAGCAGTATGTTTTCTTAACCACTGAGACATCTCTCTAGGCTGTGCATAATACATTTGAAAGACATACTACAAATGCAGAAAAAAAGAAAGAAAAAAAAGAAAAAACTAATAAGTGCCTGTGGCCTCTTAAACACAGGTTAATTCCCGTGGGTATATTAATATGGCTGGGATTTTGTTCAAAATCATCTATTAAGAGTGCACTTAGCACATACATCTTTTCGAAATTCAAAGTTCAGCTTAGATAACTTAAATGGTCCATTAGCATCACACAGCTCTTACTACTTCTCTTAGAAATCAGCATTGTAACTATCCCACGCTATGTCAACTAACACAGAAACGATGCAGCTAGGTTGGTGGAAGCTTTATAGTGTGTAAATTCTTGAGACTCCATCAAGTTTTCTGTTATTTAAACTGCAAGATGTATAGGTTGTCCATAGAGTAATGAGCATAGCCCCTGTAGGTCAACAGGCACCTGAATTATGCATAGGAAATAGACAGCAGCAGCATACACATTGAAGTTTGGTATTATAAATTTGGGGCAATGACTTTTCCATAATAGCTTCTTGAAAATTCTGCCTTTCCAACGGTCTATATACTGAAAGGATCTTTCTATAGGATCAGGACCATGTATTTTATACCTGAAACTTTAATTGTATTAACACTACTTACTATGGTCTACATTTTTCCCCCTTTTGGCTAAGGCATCTTTAAACTCAACTTCATATTACCTCACAATTTCAATATCTGAGGAAAGGAAAATTATACCTACATGATAAGTTTGTCCTAAACAGAACACTACTAAATGGGTTGTATTATTTAACAGAATGGAGGATCTTGTTAGAGAGGAAGGGGCACACATCTAGAGGTAACTATATTTGGAAAACATTAAAGTTGCTATGTCATGACCTGTGCATGATAGGCTGTGTATGATAAAGAGTTACTGTTCTCATGCATGTTCTTAATATAGATTTTCAATGCCAGTTCTGGTTGTGAGAAATGAGGTGGAAAATATGGTTACATGATGAGTAGAGAGAAGAATGAGAACCTTGGACTCCAAAGACCTTTGCTAATCCAGACTTTACACTGCAGCTCAAGAAAGGGCATGGAGGACTTGTTCCATAAAATGTCATAATTTTGACAGAAAAGGAGGATTTTGCAATAGGTTTTGGAAGTAAGTAGATGCTGCAACCCACTATGTGTCTAAGAAAATCTGTCAATGATATATATGCGGGATAAGACTCCTGTAGCTTATACTTACAAATGAAAGACCATGCCTTATTATATTGCTACTCATTATCTCAAACAACAATACAATGGAAATATATAATAATACCAATAATAACAACAGTTCTAATAGTTTTACATAGTATTTTGGGCCTAGTATTCTGTGTCAGGTTGTTGCTAAATGCTGCATGTTTAATTTCCCCATTTAATTTTATCAATATCCCTAAGAGGAAGGAACTTTTGTCATTTTGATTTCTCAGATAGGACACCTGAGGTTTAATGGAGTCAAATAAATGACTCAAGGGAATGAAAAGATAATACCAGATCTATCTAACTCAAGAACTCAGGATTATATGCTTTATAAAAATTATGTCAACTAAACATCTCCGGATTATTTGCTTTTCTGTAAGCCAGGCTATCATTTCTGCTGTAAGATCCAATACAACTGAGGTAGAGAGAGTCAACACACACACACACACACACACACACACACACACACACACAGAGACACACACACACACACACACACACACACACAGAGAGAGAGAGAGAGAGAGAGAGAGAGAGAGAGAGAGAGAGACAGAGAGACAGAGACAGAGACAGAGACAGAGACAGACAGAGAGAGAAGTGCTTCTGTTCTCTCAATGGAAGCATTTATTTAGAAATACAATGGAATTCTAATAAATCTGTCAATTTTACTTCAGACTTTTCTTCCTAAAGTTCATAAATATAAAACTGAAGGTTCATGTATGATGTTTTTTAAAAAGGAAAGTTGAGAGTACACTTTTTGAGTCTCAATAATACTATGAATTCATGTTAGTCTCATGGAACAAATTTTCTTGAGATATCCACTCCCCAGTTCTATGTTCTAAGAAGTACAATTTCTCCAAATGAGAAACTAGTTCGTTGTTAGGATCTTCCTGTGGAGTCAGATGACAACCCATAATCTCACTAGTCTTTCAGTTTGAAAATATTAGAAATTTTTTACAAAGCTGGTACTATGGATTAAAACCAAGGAAAACCAAGCTGCAAAGTAATTTATATGGCCTAGCTTCATGAGAGATGAGTCTGGCACTGTGAGCAGCAAGACCCAGTGACAGCATCTGATGCTCTAATGCTGTCTTGTCTCCTGGAGATTCAGCCAAGACAATCATTTATTCTCTAAAAAACAGTCTTGGGTTAAAAATGACAAGCTATCTCTTCGTTTGTGTAGAAAACTAGTGGCAGCTTTAGGGGTCTAGAAATGCTTCTGAGCCACAAACCCTGGTGCCTTGTTCTCCAGTACAGTTGTGCGATGTGCCAACACAGGAGGAGACTCAGTAACGTTAGCAGTAAGCGAGACATAGTTCAAGTACCAAAGAAAATGTTGGCATATGATGAACTATTGGAACATGATTTAGTCTGTGTTCCATCACTGTTGCAAACATCTGAGATGATTAAGTTATAAGAACCAAAGGCTTATTGTGTAGTTTTGTAGGCTCTGGCCCATTGCTTCGGGTCTTTGCTGAGGCCCATTATGGAATGAATATTGGATAGCAAAGGTACTCATCTTATCAATATGGGAAGCAAACAAGAGAAAGAATAATCAAGGTCTCCCCCATCTTCTTCAAAGGTACACACAGAACAGCCTAAAAACTTCCCATTAGGTTCCAACTTGTAATGATTGCAACCCTTCCCAGAATCATCCTAAGGACCATCCACTCAACACATGAACAATTTAGGGATGTTCAAGATGCAAAGATGCAAAAGACAGTCAAAGGAAATGTGAGGCTCAATTCTCCAGTTTCCTACCACTCTCCATAAAACACAGAGAAAGAATGAGCACATCAGGGATCATAAAGGTGACAGAGCCTTGCCAAGAGCTAAGAGAAATTAGCAAAGTGCAACGTATTTACAGAAGACACTGACAACTACTGTTCAATCATGTGAGCCTGCACTGACAGCCAGCAGTGTTGGGAGCCGACTTTAAGCAGAAACCGGCTAGAAAGCAGCTATCAGCTTTGCAGCCATCTTGAGCCATATACCCTGATTAGAGACTTGTTTTTCAGCAGCCTACAACAGCTGAGCACACTCTGACAAACATCTTGTTTATCCCACATAGCTTGTTTTGCTGTTAGTGACCCCAGCTGCATAGTGCACGTGGTATAATGTTTTCACCTGTGTTCTCCTGGTTGTGCTTATAAATACCCAGGATTTCCTTGTTGTAGTGTGTGTGGGGTGTAGTAGTAGTAGGTGTGGTGGTGTGTGTATGGTGGAGACAGTAAAGAAGTCTTGACTACAGATCCTCTGGCTTGTCTCTATTCTTCGCATCTCTTCCCCTCCTTCCCCCCCATTCTCTCTCTCTTGCTAGACCCTGACCTGTGGAACAGAGTGGGCTGATTACAGTTTGGCCCCCAAACGTGGGCCAGAGTGGTCCTTTACAAACAGAAAAACAGGGTCTGTAATTGCTTATGTATGAACTCATTAAATAGCTAAACCTCAAAAACAAGAAACAGAAGGAAAATATCTGATGATGAGAAAGGAAAAAAAAAGCAATAAAACTTATAACTAAATAGACAAATAGATATGCATGAGAGGGATTTTTCAGAGCACAGAAGAATCATAGTGATCAAAGAATTCCATTTATCCTTTTAGACCAGGGCCATCTATGAAATAGCTACCGATACAATTTGTAATAGGCACAATAAAGAAGACTCTAACTCCAGTACTTCAGTATGCAAAAGACAAAGAATATGTTCCAATTAGTGGAGACAGGCACACCTCTCAAATTTGATTCCTTACTTGGATTTGCACAAAAATAGACCATTCGAAATACAAGTGGAAAACTAGTAGTAATTGAAACCAACCATTAAGCTATTTTAGGCAGTGAACTATGCAATTAGCACCTTTGTCCCTGAAAAGTGGAGGTGGACTGAAGAAGGAAGTTTTGAAAAAGAGTTATATTTCAGTATTACATTTAATCAGCTCTGTGGTTATCCTGTGCATAACCATGATTGTTGCCGCCATGTATTGGCTCGAGCCGCTGTAACAAAATGCCATTGACTAAGTGGCATAGCAACATTTTGTATTTTCACAGCTCTTAGGTGCTGGATGCTTAGGGTTAGGGCCACAGCAAGGATGATTCTGGAGAGATGCCTATAAATGGTTATGTTCTTGCTGTCTGATCACAGTTTTTTCTCAGTGTTTATGAGGAGAGAACAAGCTCTGGTGTCTAACTCCATCATTAGCGGACCACATCGGTAATGCAATTGAATGCCACTTGCTTTCCAAAGTCTTCCCTTCCAAACACCACACTGGAAGGCTGGAGCTTCCACATTTGAAAGAAGATGGGACACATTCAATTCAACAGCGTGTATACATACAATCATTTACATGAGGCTAGTCTGAGAAATGGGTTATTAGGTGATGCTCACTGTTTGAGCATTGTGGTTACACTTCCATGAACTCAGATGGCTCCAATATTCTACAGTAGACTTTTGAAACTTTGGTATTATGCGCAGACTGTCACTCACCAAGACACTGTTATATGGTAACTAATTATATTTCTAATTCCTAAGCTCAAAAAAGCTGGAATATTTTCAAAAATGCCTAGAATACTCTACATTTTTACATTATCTGTCACAACCTCCTAACACTTCTCCACAGAACAGATTACATGCTCTATTTTAGTTGCAATAATATCTTTGCTTCCCATCCAACACACTAAGTGCCCCACAGTTACCTGCAAATCTCTTCTGACTACTTACCTGACTTACTCTCACTTCCTGAAGATCCTGAAGATCTCTCTTCAAATACTGTTAGGCTAGCAGAGTTTTCCTTGAGCGTCCTGTGAAATAGCAATCTCAGCTTACTAACCTCTTAGCATGCAGGATGTCCCTTTCAGGTGTTTGCTCTGTTTTTCCCCCTAAACTTACCAACATTCTAAAATGTATATATTGCATGTCATTCTGTTCCCTAACTTTTACTTCATGTCCACACCCTATACAGAATATAGTAGCACTGAAGAGGTTTTCCTGGACCACCAGCAAATAAATGACGTCCTACATATACTTCCCACACACATAAACACACACATATAGACATATACAAACACACACCTACACATACATACATGCTCTCACATATACCTTCTCTGTCTCTCTGTCTGTCTCTCTGTCTGTCTCTCTCTCTCTCTGTCACACACACTCACACACACACACACACACACACACACACACACACACACACACACATACACAGGCATGCAATCTGATTACTAACTATAATAAGAAAGACCTGGATTGTACATCTTGCTAAAGTTGTTCGCTGCACGGAGGGGAAATGTTTTAGGCACTATTCACAAACCAAACTGTATACTGTCTACCACTCACCTATCCAAGTAGCACAGAAAAATCAGAATTTTGGTAAAAAAAAATTAGGATGGGTTAGTTTTCATTGTTATAAAGAATGGACTAAGACTTCGACTAAAACTTAGTATCTTTAGGGCTGGGGAGATGTCTCAGATACAAAGAAGCTTCCTACCAAAAATGGCAACCTGATTTTAGTCATATGAACCCATGTGGTAGAAAATGAGAACCAACTCCTTTAGGTTGTCCTCTGACTTCCACGTGCATACTCCCACACACTCATCACACAAAAATATACACATGCACATGGACAGACACATATGCACATGCACACTCACAGACACATACACATCTCTCATACACAGACACACACACATCTTTCTCACACATACATGCAAACACACATACACACATATGCATAGACACATACACATCTCTCATACATACACTCACACACACATGCACAGACAAACACACCTACCTGCACATGCACATACATACACACATCTCTCTCACACACACACATGCACACGCACAGACAAATACACATATAAACACATTTCTCTCTCACACACATGCTCAGACTCACACATATCTCTCTAACATGCACACACACACATACAGACACACATGCACACAGATACATATACATCTGTCTCTCATACACAAACTAATAACAATAATTTTAAAGGTATTCTTTAAACTAAATTTTAATAAAAACTACCAAGAGGAATGTGAAGGTAAGACAGTCCTGTAGACTACAGTGAGATTTCCCCAGGCAGATGTAGAAGTTAGTTACCTCCTGTATAAAACCATGCATTATCCAAGAGAGCGTGCTGATAAACCAAGAATCCCTCATCTTGGAGGGTTGCATAAATCTCTCTGCTAACTCTGAAAAAGTAAATAATTTCCTTTGCAGTCTGGTCCTGGCAATGTGTTGATGTGTATAAAATCATTCCTTGAGAACTTGGCGGCTTGAAATCTGCTGCTTTGTGATGTCACCTCAGCAGCATGCTTTGGGCTTTCTGTCTCTTGACATTGGTTGAATCTCTTGCTAAATGACTCACTCCCAGGATTGGTAATTTGATGTCAGCCGTCATTGGGAGCTCAGAGAAGGCGAAGGACAAAGGAGCCTGTTGCTCTCTGCTTGGGTCTTCTCTGGTAGGCCTTCCTGGGTTTCTTCTTGAATCCTATAGATCCATATTATATTTGGTTTTACTGATGAACAATTCCAATAGTACATTCTTTAGGTTGAGAAGATGAGAAGCATAACTTCTGAGCTGTTAAGCAAAGCAATTAAAAGATCTTCTTGAGCCCAAAGGGACAGGACAGACACCAGTTTGGTGAAAGGCCTATGACTGTGCTAGATGAAACTTGAAGGTAGACTATATTGTGGTATCCATGTTTGGAGCATAGACTCGCAAGGATCCTGTCCTGATTTGTATTGATCGTCATCTAAATTTCCACAGCCTCCCTGGTGTTTTGTGTACCATTCTTTCCCGCACAGCCTTTGGCTCAGGGCTGTGCCTGGCCTCTGTATGAACCCTCATCACTATTGATGTCCATCCCGGCTCTGCTTGTGTAGCAACCCTTTATTCAACAGTGATCCTTGGGCACTTTATTCTTTCAACCATTGCAACATTTCTTCCATTAATTATTTAATAATTTGAGACTCGCTGAATTATTTTTAGTAGCGAAAAAATCTCTGCTTGCTTATCTCGCCCTTCATTAGAGAGCCTCTGCTGTCTTGCTTCTACCTCTGGGTTCTGTTCTTCCCCTCCTATGTTAGCAGAAAAAGGACTTTCCCTTTTCTTACTTTGAAGAAATGAAAAAACAAGAAAATTAGGTTAGTAGCTGAGTAGAACTTGAAAAGAAATTGAATGCTTCCCTTCGTGTCATGTGGGGGGCCTGACATTTTCTCTGACACTCTATTAACTTGCCTTTACCCAAATAGTTACAAACACCCCCATAGGGCAACTTTCCTTTTACAGCAGATTAGGCATGGCAATCTTTTCTCTAATTAAGCCTTCAGGGATTGGCCCAGCAGCCACATGGCAGCTCTAAAACCCACCTTCCTCTGTACTTTTCATAGATACTTTTCCTGCAGCTATGGAAACTACTGGAGGCAGCTTTAACCCTTAGGAGGGTCAAGGGAGTTAGGATGCAGTAGGGTGGCTACCCTTTCCTCCCTCTTACACCTCAGTATTGTCCCTTTAAGAACGGATGGCATAGGGTTTTGTGCAACAGTAAGTTCAAGACCAGACTTAAGGTCCATGTCTCCTCCCAAACTTTCAGGAAAGGTTTAGGGGATGGGGCTTGGGTTAGGCTCTACACTTCAAAATTCGAGAGTCCCTCTAAAATCCACTGTCAGCACCATCCCTACTAACAGTGGCCACACAAGGAGGAACCTTTACACCCAGCACAACCTGCTGAGCTACCTACAGCTCTTAGCTTTTGCTATAGAAACAGGAATCAGTTCTTTTGCCTCCCAGGAAACCTGTTTTTACTTGACTTATGATGCTGGGGAATGGAGGGATCTGTGGGTACAAATTTTCAGAACTGCTTCTTCCCCCACAATCTCTGCTGAGAAGGGTTGCGCTTTATGCATAAAAGACAGGAGGTGCAGTTGTACTTGGCATTGGATCATAACAAAAATTCTACAAGCAGAATATCTGATTTGGTATCTCAGCCCATACATGCAGTTGGAAAGTTCTGATCTGCACGTTTGCCCCAAGGTATCCAGTTTGGATAAAAAGATACTGAAATTCTGAGGTGATAGGAATCCTTAAATGCTTTTTTAAATCTCATAAAACAAGAGGTGATTCCCTGTCCTCACTCCCACACAAGCTTTCATCAGGTAGGCTCCTCTGAGATGGACATGCTCAGGGTGTGAATGGCTCTTCAGAATAAAGAAGAATTTCATCTTAGAGGGAGCAAGAGATAATTTCACTCGAGTCAATGACCCCACAATATTTTATTCTCATTTTTATTTTTGCTGGAGAGCAAAACAAAACAAAAATTAGAGATTTTTTAGAACAGCTGACGGGCCTTAAGGAGTTACGGCGTCCCTAGCACATACCCAGTGACTGACCTTGTGAATCTTTACTGGATATTTGTTTGGGGCAGCATAAAAAAAGGACATAGACACAAACACAAAGGTCCAGAGACCCACCTAAATGTCGATGTACAAAAGTAGACCACAAAACTCCCTGTACTGTCTGCTCTATAGTTTATTCTCTCTCCCCGCTTTCTACCACTCTCTTGCTATTGTCATAAACATCCTTTTAGGGTTTTTGTTTATTTTTATGTTTCCTTTTTAGGGAGAGTGAACTGAACACTTGACTTGATCTCAACATTCAGCCAAACTGCCCAGAGTGCTATGCTACTCATGGTGGGGAAACAGCATTCATGACAACATTGCTGGCTTGGAGAACATTGTTAGAATCATCAATTCCACCTGGAAGTGCTCTCTGTGGAAGTGTAATAAAGAAAGTGTTCTGGACTAGGTGCAATCCATTCATCAACTATGATTAGATGCTTTCTATATGGAGGCAACAACAGCGACGAAAAAATGAAGGTCCTGGGAGAAGATCACATCTTTACAAGAGAAGGGAGAATGCATCATGACTTGGAGAGGAAGATGGAGCATGGAATCTTCACCAATCAGTGAGTATGACCATTGTGGGGGTTGTTTGAGAGTTGGACTCCTTCTCTATGAAAGAGGCTTGTGCACGTGGCCAGGCTCAGCTTCAGCCCTAACACCCATGGGACTTCTCTGAAGCTCTTGTCTTGCTTCAGCTTGTTGGTGGTGGTAGAATGACCTCCCCACATGGAAGTCCCTATAGGCTGTGCTCCAGCTCTGGTCACCGAGGGAGGCAGAAATATAGGTCAGAAGACTGGTGTCTGAGCAACTGGATGCAATTCATAAATTTGCTGTAATTGCTTTTAATCTATACTCCTTCATTTTTTATTTGTCCTGAAGCTCAGACCTGAGTAATCAAACAGCTATGCATTAACTTTACCCTGTAGACCTTGGACCACCTGTCTGCTTCCTGGTTTCCTGGCCAAGTATCCCTTCTGGGAAAGGCTGATTGGAAACACAGCAGGATAGAACTCATTGCTTTTCTGTCTTTGTTCCATCTGTCTCCCTTGTCTTCTGGGAGATGGCTTGTTCAACTTCATATTGCTTCTCACGTTCAAAGCACAGTTCTCCACCTGTGCTCCCAGCACACTGCTCTCCAGTCTTCTCCCAGATGTTGCTTATGCTACGATCCCTGTTTCTTATTTTTTTCAGTGTGTTAAATGCCTTGTCTCCTGAATATTTTCACAGAACTAAAAATCTTACCACATCTTTTCCATGGAGCAAGCTACATTTGTTTTTCTTAATGCCCTTCTTTCTGCTCTCCCATCACCACCCGAACCATTCTATGAAGCTGGTTATAGATCACATAGCCTCCAACTTATTTCCAGCAAATGTTTCAAACCACTGATGGCTCAAGGGTAGTCCCACAATCTCTCCCTAGGACCATAAAAGACTCAAGGTTCTGATGCAGGTCTCTCTCTGAAATGGAATGTAGAGATGGTTTTGTTAATGTCTTTAGTGATATTCTGTTTGCTGTATATTTTCACTACTCTCAGTAATGTGACATTGTTAGCCTTGCATCCATAAATGTAGCCCTTTATCAATCATCAGAAACATGAAATCAACAGTCCATTATCACACCACTGTTTTAATCATGCCTTTTCTTGGTCCCTTTATATGCAGTATAAGAGGTTTTTATTCCATACATATTTATATGTGTATATAACATGTATACAAGTATATTTTACCAATACTCATTTTTACCAGACCTGTACATTTTTGTGATGGCTATACAAGTCAGATAGAACACAATTGCAGTCAGTTTAAATCTCCCACTCTAGAAGGGCCCTGAAATAGGAAAGTGAGCACATATATTGGAAATGCCAGCCCCTTACTGACATCCCAATGAATGGTAGCTAGGATATTTCTTTATTAGTATTTAATATTTCTTTATAATTTTATAATGTAAGACTTTTTACATTTACTGATTGACTGGTAGAGAGTTAGTCTATATCTTTACTATTATAGATCTTGCTTATTTATATGTAATTTATGTCATGTTTCCATTTCTTCTGTTATTACATTTGCTAGTACTTGCAGAATAATGTTGAGAAGCAATCAGGGTAAGAGCAATAAATATAAAAGAAGTTTCTTGGGTGATTGGCCTTTGCTGTGAGGTGTTTGACCCACCAGTGAAGGACTTGACTTTACCTCTCCCATCAGCTGCTGCCTATAGCAACTGTCTCTTGAGATGATAAAATCATTACAACATTTTCCCTTCCCTTTCTCTTTCCAAACCTTCCTGTATGCCCCTCCTGCCTCTCCTTTAGATTCATGACCCAATTTTCACTAATTCTTATTTCATGCATATATGTATATAACTTGTTCTGTCCATATATTGCTACTTACGTATGTGTGTGTTCAGGGTTAACTACTTGACAGAATAGCAACATTTAACTCAGAAAAAAACATGCAAACTGAACAGATTTCAACTTCCTTTGTTGACCATGCTTTCATAAGAGGAGTCAAGGTCAAATTTCTTAGTATTTTATTTAATATTTAATAAGAGCAATATCTAAGAATAAAATGCGAAATGTTCCCCATAAATTCATGTTGAAAACATACTTTGAGATGTACCTCACAGATGGCACCCCAAAGCTTTAGAATGTAAATGCCATTGCACACAAACTACCTAGAACAAATGTTCTGTACAGCAAACATAAATAAATGAGAATATAAATCTTTCTACCTTGCATCACTAGGAAACAAGGCCTGAGAAGCATGTATTCACTCATCTTGTAGAAGAATTTAACTTACTTAAATGTCCTGAATTTTTATGAAAATGTCATCTAAGGAGAATCAAACATTTCCAAATACTTAATGGTATATCTCAAAAAAGGGTGAGGAGACAGAGCCAGCCATGGGCTTCAGTAAGGAGACAGGAAGAAAACAGTACAGGGCACTTCCTTCTGCCCAAGTGGACATTCATACGTGTCCCTAGGATACCACTTACAGTGTCGGAGGTAGGGAAAGTATCAACTAAAAAGCTCCCAAATGGCTGCAAACTCATTTTAGTTAAAAACTGCGCCCCCTCTATGAAAACTTCCTTATCTTAACACTAACACTGTAGTTTAATATGTATACATCCAAACACTGATATGTATGAAGAAGTAACGTGATTTATGTCTGTCGGTCCTGCCTTTCTCCACTTGTCCTCAGGGGAGAAGATTAGGAGAACCCATGTCAGATCCTGTCAGGAGCATAAGGTGAAAGCAAGCAGATGTGAATTCAAGAGCGGGCAGGCCACCTAGCAAGATTGGCTCAGAAAATGAAAAGCTTGGGCTGCAGTTTATGGTAAAGCACCTGCCTCTGTTCTACATGAAGCACTTCAAAGGAAACTAAACTGGAGATGTGAAATGAACAGAAACCCTTCATTCAGACACTGGCACCTTGCAGTGAAGCTGTGTCTTCCATTTCTGCCCTCCAAATTTTGAACACAGGTTTATATAACCAACCATTTTTCCTATTTTAAATGTTTTTTACATTTATTATGTATGCATTTACTATATATGTGTATATATATATATATATATATATATATATATATATATATATATATATGTGTGTGTGTGTGTGTGTGTGTGTGTGTATACATATATATATATAATGATGTATTTATGTGTATGTATGCATGTATGTATGTATGTATGTATGTACATATGCATGTGTACCATGGCATGTGTATGTGCTATCATAGGACAACCTTGGTGAATTGACTACCCCCTTCAGCATTTCAGTGTTGGTATGAGTCCTGGGGATTGCAGTCATCAAGTTAACAGCAGCAGCAGCTGCTGACTCACCTCACAGGCTTCCTATTTCCTCTCCTTACCTAGGCTATTATAAGTATCATTGTTAGATTATCCAAGAACATCTTGTTTTCTGAATCTAAAAGTTAACCTTGGTTAGATTCTATTTTAAAAACACAACAAACAGGTTGCTTTTGTAAATACGGCTCGTTGTTACCATTCTAGTGATGACAGCTTAAAATAGAAAACAAAAATTTGTACACTTGGAAGTCATGGTATGTTAAAGAAGAAGCTTAAGGATGCTTTTGTCTCCATAGATAACTCTTCATAGCTTTTTCTCTTTATGACCCTACTTACTTGCAGCTGAATAAGTAGTTTTTATCTTAGCTGTACTTTCCTTCTGTTCAGCTCTGCAGTGGAGGCAGTGTGTGTGTGACACCACAATCTGTCACATGGTAGGGTTGTCGTCCCCACACATTCAGCATTAGCCATACCAAGTGTAAGGAAAAGGAGAACACTATCCTCCACACTTAGTTTAATGTCACAGAAAACTGTGAAAAACACACACAGAGTATTCTGTGTGTCCATTTTTCAGCATGATATATTTTTAGCCTTCTGCATCCGGAGTGTCTGAATCCAGACTCAAGAGAAAAATATCAATGGGCCACATATGGTATACTTCTCAGCATCTTTGAACATATTTGAAGTAAGCAATGTTATCCATAAAGACTTTTCTAGGGCTAAATAATTCTGGCTAACACTTACAGCCTTCATTGAAAAGGGTAGAAAACCCACAGAGAATTTCTGTCAAGTATCCCATCCCTCCCAAAGTAATCTTTCTGATGTCTTTCTCATCTTCTTCAAGGCCTTGTCCTTTTACCATTCTTTTTACACGTTTTCACATTTCTCTTTCCTCCTAGCTAACCCCCAAACACCTATGTCATCAGCTGCCATCTAGATATGGATGACACCCAAATTCACATCCCTCAGGCAGCTCTCTATGAAATTCAAATACAAACTTGTAGTCATATATCTCACTTCTTACTGCTCAACTCTCCTTGGGTGTGTTGAAATACAGCTCTAAATTAATAACTCAATTATTTGAAACTAT
Source organism: Rhabdomys pumilio (assembly GCA_030674055.1). Classification (NCBI taxonomy): domain Eukaryota; kingdom Metazoa; phylum Chordata; class Mammalia; order Rodentia; family Muridae; genus Rhabdomys; species Rhabdomys pumilio. The sequence goes on from JANHMN010000018.1 coordinate 3,039,161, forward strand.
TAGCTCCCAAACACGCCTGAATTCATGGCAACCTCATGAAGATGGGTCTCTATTCACTATGTCAATGTCATTTACCCCCATGACTTCTATTACTGTTCTTGTATTTTCTTAAAGCTCATATCAAACCGCCCACTAACTCCAGTGGTCTACATAAAAACACATCAAGGACTCAGCTATTTCCACTTACAGTAGCCTCCCCTAGTCTATCTTTTCCCACCAGCACTAACAGATACCTTCGTCTGGTTCTTCAGTTTCTTTAACCGAGTCCCACTAACTCGTGAAGTCCGGTATCATTGTAATAATCAGTTATTTTTCAGATGTAAGTCAAAGCAGGCCACTCTTCTGCTCAAATTGTGCAGTCTTTCCTTCTGCAAAAGCAAAGCCAATACTCTTGATAAGTTGTGTGATTGCTCTTCTCTCTGATAATTGCAGTCATGCTGGACTTCCTGTTTGATGGATAAGTCACATATACACATATGTGCCATCATAGTCCTGTCATCATCACCATCATTGAGGTTAAGAGGGAACTTTTGGAGCTGGTGGATATCTGTGGCATTGCCTGTGGTAAAGACAATGTGTTTATTCAGGTGTTCACTAATTTAAACACTCATCAAGCTGTCTATATTAAATATGTATCATGTTATATATAAATTATACCACTGTAGTATTGCTGCATAAAGAGACCTGCAGAATGTTCCTTGTCCTGGAATGTTATATCTTACTGACCATAGACTGGAAGCCAGTGCCACCTTTCCTCCAGGTGTTATTGGAAATGTTATAAAAATTATCAGTGAAGACTTTCTTTACCAAGATCTTTTAATTTCTTCTATTTGCCCAGAGATTACTTCTGTTACCCTTTTTGATTTTTATTGTCTCGGCTGGGGAATGAACCCAGCGCCTTGTGCACTGAGCTATATACAGACCTTCTTTCATATTTTCTTTTCAGTGTTAACATGGCCTAACATATTTTGTGCTTATGTTTATTACTAATTTCAACCTTTGTTAGACGACTGTCTTCACTATCAGAATATATAGGCAATCTAAGCAATATAAGATGCTTTCCCCTGTCTCCTTCCTGTCCCTCGTGCTTTCTGCTAAATGTTTTGCCACTAGAATATACAGTAGTGGCAGGAACATGAAAGAAAAATATATTGAAACTAAAAATGAAAAGAACAGCAGAATAAAGAAAACAGGAAACAAAAGTAGGGAAGGAAGAAGAGAATGAAACATAAAAGGGAGTAGGAAAGGAAAGGGAACAAAAGAGGGGAAGAAAGGAAGAAGAGGAAGGAAAAATAAGACAGAGCATTGTTTCTTTTATGGTTGTGAGTGGTCTACTAACGAGAAATAACTAGTTTTTGACTATTTTCCTCTATGAGAACACTCATGTAACTTTTGGATTACTCTGTTGAGTTCATCTTTCTATTTTAATTCTTTATTTCACTCTTAGTACCAGATCTGAAAATATTCAGACAAAGGTACAAGAAGTGAAGTTACCTCAAGATATCAAGAGAGGCTTGTGTGGATAATGTGGTAAAAATTCACATGCACACAAATGCATATGTGTACTTTGCACACACATGCGCGCGTGCACGTGCACGCACACACACACACACACACACACACACACACACACACACACACACACGGGGGGGGGCGGGGAGAGAAAGAGAGAAAGGGAGACAGGTTTTTTTTTACCACTCATTAGAGTCCTACTGTTAAAAATCCACTTAAAAACAAATACCTTCTTACTCTACAATTCCATAAACTATGGAGAGTTTGTTTTTTAACTTCATGGTTTTCAAAGTACGTCTTTAGTAATTCCCAATGTTGAGGTCATTGTAAGAACTTGTTGCATATTACAGAAACACTGAGGGATGGAGTGTGTCAACTGGCAGATGAGTCAGGAAGCAGTGCTTCACATAATGGTCTACAGTGGTTCTCACAAAAACGCAAGAGAAATGAATGGAAGAACTGGTGCTACCAATCGCCCATGTGACAACAGGCAGCCTCCGTTCTTCGTGCTGAGAGGGGCTCCCAGGCATTGCTTGGCAGTCAGGCACCATTTAACATGTAGTCACTACATAGTGACCAGACTATAGTTTTGAAAATGGATGTAAAATGGAATATTTAATCTCTACCACTGAAGATAGAAAATCAAATGGTACTTTATCCTCATCTTCATAATTACACTCTGTAGAGCTGCACAAAATTCACATGTGCAGAATCTGTCAACCTTGAGAACTAGTTACATAAAGTTAGTGAATGCAAACATCTATTTCTTTATTATAGAATGTATAATGCACATATTGCTTAAATAACATATCTGGTTACTGCTCACTGAGTCAGCAGAACACTATTTTTAATCAATTCATGGCCACGAAATTCACAGTATAGTGATTTCATAAAATTAGGTGGAAATGCCCCAAACTGTCTGCTGAGGAAACACTCATCACTAATTTTTATGAAAAATATTGATACCTCTTTCAGAATGAAGTGGTTGATTTAACATGGAAATTCTGATCTTTTGCACACTGGCACAATCAAATGATAGTGAATTAAAATGATGTCTTTTAATCAAGTGCTTCATGGCAAAGGAAACAAAGTATAATCAGTTTCAGAATGTTAAGAAAATATTAGCAATAAATATTTTTGAAAGTGAAACATTAGAAATAAATGATACCTAGCAGTTGGTCTAATAACTACTCCAGATATCACCCATAAGTACATTAATAACTGTGATTTCTATTGTATAAAAAGTGATAAGCACATCTTCTCTAAGCTAAAGTGGTTGCTTCCCTTTCTTCATACTTGAAGAGAATGTGGAGATTTCGGTTATAGAATAATTAGTAAAAGTCAAAAATTGCAAATCCCTTTGAATCTAGCCACTGATATGTTGAGAGTGTGTGGTCCCTGTGCAAGAAACAATATTATACTTGGTTTAGAATATTTCTTAAGGGCACAAAAGGGAAAAGAAAAGGAACAGGATCTTACTGTGTAACCTAGGCTGACCTTGAACATGCATCCTCATCCTTTCTGTATCAGTTGGCTAGATTCTGGGATTGTGAGAAAGTGCCATTACATATGGAATGGTGAGTAGAGACACTGAATGGATCTTACTGAAGGGTTTTGAGTCTGTCAAGTTACACATTTCTCTCTTTCTTCTCAACGATGGGCATGTGTTTGTAAATACTGACTGTTACATTTTGCTGTGGTTCACATTTTCCCAGGTTGTCAATTCACAAATAAAATCATGTTTCTGTCAATATTTCCTCTCACATTATCAATAAACAAACAAACAAGCAAACAAACAAAAAGACCTCTAGCATTCTTCAGTTTAGTTAGCAAAAAAGCATTGACCAAAATAAAAGTCTCACTTGTGATGCTTAATCCAAAGGGTAGTGTTCCCCCCAGTCTTCTCCTGACTTGACGAAAAAACCAGACTGAAGGATTTTCAAATAGATTCATCCATGTGGCTTCTTTGGGGTGATTGATACAGAGAACCAGGAAATGGAGCTATGCCAAATTTAGAAGGTACTCTCCCTCTTGGAATCTTTAGTTACAAACAGAAAAGATGCATTTTTTTTTTGTTTGTTTAAACTTGTTTTCTCAGCAAAATTCATTAGAAATGGCTTCCTTAAAATTCTGTAATTCTTAAAAACTTAACTTGTTGAGTTCAGTGACCTAAATTGTTTTACAAGAATCAGAGAGCCTTCTGCTTTGCAATGAGCACTAATGCCTTGGGAAAATGTGCACTGACTTGTACTGGACCTTGATGGACACATTCCATGTTGAGATTCTCAGAAACTAACACAGACTCTCAGTCCTGAACCCAGGAGGCCACATATCATACAGAATTGCCCTAGAAGCAGGTGTCAGTGTTTCCTTGTCACCTCACCCCTGCCCTGACCATTACAAAGCTTATCACTTAGTTATGAGTCTTGATATTCTACAATCATAAAGTTTACATTATAAAATCTTTTTCTTCACATGAGCTTCCTTAGAAAATTCACAGGCAAACAGGAAACTGTTTTCAATACAACCACAAGGGAAAGATAGAGACTGATAATGAATTTTAAGTCATTACGGTTCCAATCATTCATGCTGTACAAAGGATTTACTGACATTTAAATAAAACCCAGTTTTGGCTTTCGTAATCTTAGAAGTAATAACTAAGAAGAAGAATTAAATGTCCCAATTTATCTATGTTGATTTTGACTGTTTAAAATGCTTAATACTGATAACAATTTTCATTTATTCAAAGAATACTCATTAAGGTCCTAGAATGCCTGAGCTCTATGCCAATGAAAGCATGGGCAAACTTCAAGTTGTTCTCTCACTGAGAACCCAGTGCAAAGAGAATTCATATTATTTGTGTTTATGACCCTCGTTTTTCAGTCATGGGTTAATCCCATTCCTTGGCTAGATGTCATGACCTTGCATTTCTTTCTTACTTTCTTTGGACACAGAGGAAGACTAAAGACATATTTAGTCATCCTAAATTGTGCATTTCATAAACTAACAAGAAATTAAGGTTAAGAAATATATTTTCAACTCTTGTAGCCATACTGCAGTGATGTAAATCGTCAGCTATGCAAAACGCTACTTTTTCCTAGTAGAATTCTTTGATGAGAAAAAGCTTCCTTAGTTCCTTAGCATGTTTTATGTGAGCCACTAGGGACTTCTATACTCCAAGGAAGGAAAGTATGTAAAAGGGAAAAGTGTTGAAATTTTAATAAATTCAATTCTTCAAACAGATTTGACAATGAGGGCAAAGACCTTGAGATAAATGGTATGCTAAGGAAAGTGGATGTGTTGCTGCCTGGTAGAGTCTTGCTTTGCTGTGAGTTATGTTCCATCAAGAGAGTTAATTAACAATTGCAGTGTTTAATTCAGCTTTTAAAAGACTCATTAGGCTACTCATCAATGACTAACAAATTTATCCTTACTACTTATGCATTCTTATTTATATTTCATAATGCTATTCTTGATTCTCTAATACACTAACACTCTGATAGGAATCATGGTCAAAACTAGTTTTGGAAATGGTTATAATGGGCCTGCTATGATTTGGATAAGCATCTCTAAATGTACATTGTTGTTCAAGGCTTAGTCCCTATAGTGGGACTGTTTATAGTTGCCAGAACCTGTTATATAGAGGTGGGCTGTAGAGATTTTTTTGGAAGGTCTTGAGGACATTGGAGACATGCCATTAGGTGGGGGAAAATCAAGACCCTGGTACTTATACTTTCTCTTCTTTCATCCTGGTTCATGGCTAGGGAGTAGAGGCTCTAAAACTAAGCCAAAACAAATCATTTGCCTTGATAATTAAATTAATTCACGTTACAGAAAGCTAATTAATCCAGGACATGAACACTACGGACCAGGTAAAGATAACAAATAAAAAATAGAAATAAAAGGAGAAAGAGAAAAATAGAAACACACACACACACACACAGAGAGAGAGAGAGAGAGAGAGAGAGAGAGAGAGAGGGAGAGAGAGAGAGAGAGAGAGAGAGAGAGAGAGAGAGAGAAAATACAGTTTAAAAAAGATGACAGAGTTTAGAAAAACTAAATTTGGGACCTATGGTGCTTTCAGACTTAAAACGACCATGTTGAGTTAGAATAATTAAGGTGGGTGAAATTCAAGGGAAATGAGTTTCTACTGACATTTTTTATGTTAAAGCATTTAATTATTATTTATTTCTTTTAAAATTTGTATTTCCTCTCTGACTCTCTCTGTCTCTCTCTGTCCCTGTCTCTGTCTCTGTCTCTCTCTCTCTCTCTGTCTCTCTCTCTCTCTGCCTCTGTCTCTCTCTCCCTGTCTCTATGGCGTGTGTGTGTGTGTGTGTGTGTGTGTGTGTGTGTGTGTGTGTGTACATGGTACATCTGTGGGTATATGGACACCATGGTTTGTATGGATCTCCAAGGACAACTTATAGGACTGGGTGTCACCTTCCACCACAAAGGTCCAGGAGACCATGCTCCGTTTGTCAGGCTTTGGCAGTGTGTGCCTTTATATTCTTGCTGGCCCAATTACTTTTTCTAAATATACATTTATAAATTAGCATGGATAGCAGTATGTGCATGTATTTTCAGTACTTGGGAGGCTGAGGCAAAAAGAATGCACTGAGTTTGAGGCCAGCTTTGTTTACACAACAGTATACCAGGCCACCCAGGAACACATAGCAAGACAGGTCTCCAAAATCACACAATTACTACATCAGAAAGAAAAGAAAAACAGCAGCCATAGTACTTTCTGAATAAAAGACAATTGGAGGGTAATAGAACACAGAAGTGTTGGGGAAATCCCAGGTTTCAGGCACTTTTGGAAATTCATTAGTCTGAGGCCTAAAAAATTTGAATGAAGCTCAACTCCGACTTCATTTAGTAGAAATCAGAGGGTAACTTTGATCAGTTGTAAAGAGGCTTTGGAAATGTTCTGTGCATTCTTCCATTTACTTCAATTTAAGGTTTCAGGACACTATCAGAGTGTACATATTTTCTTATTTGTGCAACATCTCAGTTATCACATTGAAGAAATTTAGACTTCACTTTATAATCATAAGCTGCACATGTCCTTGTATATATACTTTACATGTGCAGTCTTTTTTTGTAAACCAGGAAAACATCATTAGGTCTTTCCCTTCTCGTGTCATAAAGAGCTCTTCCTAAAACTAGTCCCATAAAAAGGCCTTTCCTTTCAGAGTCTATTCATCTCCTATGATGTCTCACACTCCTTTTCTGCATTCTCAATTGTCTACTGGAATTCATTAGTTGGGAGGGTGTAGGCTATGATTTTTCAAAACCTACTTTAATAAGGGTTCTTAAACACTTAAACCTCCCTTCTAGCTCACCTACTAGAGGTAGAGTGAAAGAAAGGTTAATAGGACACAGGGGTTGTGGATCTGCTCAGAAATAGTTCTTTGAGGGATTTCCAGTCTTCGTTGTCAGGAGATCAGCAGTCCAGTTCAGTAGTGTTGGGATACCAGCAGTCTATTTCAATAGTGTCACCAAACATGAATCAACAATGGCTGCAGGATGGAGTAGAAACAGCCAGGCCCTGCAGAATAAGCACAAGTCTGTGGACGTAGCAAAAGACAGCCAGAGTACCATAAGGCACATTTCTATCTACAAGGTCATGACAAGTGACGATCAGCGAAGGCCATCAATGTGTTGCAAGGCAAACCAATGCAAGCACATCCTCGCACTGTCTGTAAGGTCATATTTATATTCTTTTTAAATTACACATCCTCTCAAGCGTCTGCTCAGGCAAAGCATGGACACTCACAAGACAGATTTCAGAAAACCACCACGTACCTGTTCCAGCAAAACAGTCTCTCACATGTCTGCTTCAGCAAAACATCCTCTCATGAGACAGCTTCCAGAAAAATATCACATAACACACTGGGTCTCATAAAAAATCCAGACATTTCCACTTCAGGAAGGAATTTTCATTTATGTCTACCTGAACACTGATGGGGTTAGATATAGCTTTTGCTGTGATTCAACAACAATTGCTGGTGTCATACTCTAGGACCTTTAAACAACAAGTCAGATATTCCCAGGGCAGTTTTGTCAGGGATCTGCTGGAGCAAGCAACTAGCAGGTCTCCGTTCTCTTCAGTGCCTATCTCTAAAGGAATGCTACAGGAATGAACTCAGACTGACACATTGTCACTATCAATCCACAGGGGGGAGAGTCCGGGGAACACTTTCCTGTTTCAGGTGAGATTGCTGAGAGTTTTATGGGTTTTCTTTTTATCATATTACATATATGAGGCTTAAATCCACCACATTATAAAATAGTGTTGAATAACCTGATCAAAGGCTTCTTTAAAGGGATGGATTTCTGGCTAGAGTGTCATTTTTTTTTTTAAGGAAATATACTGGAAACCAGAAGAAGTTAGAAGTTCACCATGCTTGATTTGGTAATTTTTTTCAGAATTCCTTGACTGATCCCTTTCACTTAGGCTAAACATTAACCCTCAGACATCCACCAACTAGCATACATTTCAAACCGATTCTCCTTAGAACATGTTCTATGAACAAAGCAAGTTCACTCTACCCATTAGCTGCCTATCTGTGCCTACTTAGGCCTCATGATGTGAGAATTACATTGGACAAAAATAGCTATTTGTTTTCTTTTCAATAGTTTCCCTCAATGCCTTTCCCACCACAGTATTAATAAGAGAACTGTGATTTATTTCCTTGGGAGAAAGGTGGCCTAGTGAGATGGATAAATACTATTCTATCTCCTTTTGACTAAGCTGCAAAATTATTTTTTGTTTTCTCTTTTTAATTCTTCAGTTTCTCCATTGCTAACTTGTACCCCATCTCTACAGTTCATGACTCAACCCTGGGTTGAAATGTAAACTAATTCCTGTGCTGAGCAGAGGTCTATGACATTTGCTAATTTCAAACACAGCTGCCCAGTGTGATAGGAATACTTGTTTTTTCCCTGACAATGCAAAAACTGACCACTGCTTACTCAGCCATTTTTTCTAAACATGAGGTCCATTATCTGGTGATGGTTGGAAGTGAGTGGGTAAATGTTCTGGGTCAAAACTACGTTTCCATTTGTATGAGTTAGAAAAAAGTTTCAGGTGGCCTAAAACACTCCCTCAAACAATCTTAGGATACATGAAAAAGATAAAGACAGAGAAAGATAAAGTCAGATCAGTAAAGTTGAGGAGGGACTGCTTCCCCCATACAATAGAAAACTAGAAAGTACGTTGACATAAAATACACATCACACAGGAACTGGAGCGCTTGCAGCTGTGAAGGCAAATCTCAACAGTTTCCATATCTTTTCAAATCCACATCCTGGAGCTCAAGGTAACATTAGTTGTATTCACCTTGGCTGTCCTGAGACCCAAGCTGAATATGATCCAAGAAATGATGACCCACCATTTATAGCACAGCTGTGCATGAAGCAAGGCCAAAGCCTCATACACCCCAACTCTGGCCCCCATCTTTGGAAGTTTCTTCTCACGTTCTCACATCCTCAGCTCCCATATTCTCCAGTTCCCCTGAGCCATCTCTACAACAACAAGACCACATCCTCCCACATGGAAAGTTGTAGCAATTTTTGTCCTCTGAAAGTGTACTGTATGCAGGGCTTTGCTGTTTTGTTAGCTGTGGGTATATACAATGACAGCATTTTTTTTTGGACCATGTTATGAGTATGTGTGTATGTGGGAGGTTATTTCACACACATTTCCAAAGACAGGCTCTGGTTTTTGTAGAAAAGAGAGCAGAAGAACATAGCAGCTATACTTTAATGTACACAGCAAACTCTGGCTTCTGGTCAAGAACACTGGGTTAGATGGGGTGGGAAGAAAGAGGAGATGAAGGCTTCCTCAGCCTTTGTAATAAAAACCAAACTCAATCCATATGGTGTTAGGGCAGTATGAAACACTGTGGTCTCACATGTAGCCATTTCAGATTTTAATTGGAAAGCATGTTTGTTTGTGAATGAAAAAAAAATGAGAAGATGACAGTACTAGGTATTGAGCAGGTTTAATGTAGATGTGAAAACAAAAACAGAAGTGCCTGCAAGGGTCCAGACTGAGCCAGACCAGCTCACCAAATGGGGTTGGGGAGAAGAGAGAGGAAGTGAGAGAAGAGCCAAGGACTAGGAGACCAAGAACACCAAGAGAACCAAAAGGACAAGTAGTCAAAATGCTTGAGTTATATAGAGAAGGGAATCCTAGGGAAAGAAAATGAGGCTCAGGCAGGCCGAGGACAATGGACAGGGTATGCCAGCCTGGATGACTCTGTAACGTAATAGGTCCCGGTGAGTAAGAACCAAGGAGATTGGCAGCAAGAGTCCTCTTTGATGTGTCATGTAGGCAACTTATTAATTTGGGCTAGTTTCTTTGGGACCTAACATTTTACTTGTTTGTTTTGTTTGTGTTTGTGTCCTTCTTTTCTTTCTCTCCCTCTCCCTCTCCCTCTCCCTCTCCCTCTCCCTCTCCCTCTCCCTCTCCCTCTCCCTCTCCCTCTCCCTCTCCCTCTCCCTCTCCCTCTCCCTCTCCCTCTCCCTCTCCCTCTCCCTCTCCCTC